>KV745426.1:0-18116 GCA_001692735.1 Lepidopterella palustris CBS 459.81
AACACTCTCTATATAGATTCGTCCTAGCCGTATTCCTGTAGAGTTCTCTAGCAATCCTTTTAAGTCCTTATGACAGCTATACGTAGCTATCAATATACTCGAATCTAATACTCGCTATTTAGCGTTCGACTTATAATACATCGTCGTCGTGACAAAAGACTAGTAAAAACTATTCTTTACTAATATAGTGGATCCGGTTATATACTAAGGCCGAGATCTTATTACTATATATACATTTTAATAGCAAGAAGTAGGCAATATTAAAAGGCTATAGTAGGTATAATAAGTATAAAGGTATATAAAAAGTAATAATTTTTTTTATATAAATTCTAAAAATTAACTAAGTAATAGCTTTTATAGCTATTAATAATAAATAGTTTATATACTCTAATTAGCTTTATATATATATTAAAGTGTTTAAGCTAAATAAACGCTAGGTTATTATTAGTCTAGCTATTAGGGCTAACTTTAATAATCTAGTTAGAAGAAAGGCCTTTAAACTAAAAGAAGATAAGAACCTTACCTATAAAGATAAAAATAGGTAGAATTATCTTCTCTATTACCCTAACGCCTTATACTAGGGTAACCTACTTATAATTACTAGGCTGTAGTTTTTTCTACTTACTAGGCTTCTTTAAGCCTATTATAACTAACTAAGATAATATTTTGCCTATTATAAAGCTAGATTTATTAAAGTACTATATATTTTTATTTTAAATACTATACTTTACCTTTATTACTTAAATAAGTTTAAATTAAAGCTAGATAACTATTAGGTTTTTATAAGTAGCTTACTAGTAATTATATAAATAGGTTTATTAGGTTATAAGCTTTAGCGTACTCTTAATTAAATTATTAACCTAGTTTTTACTAATAGGCTTTTTACTCTACTTTTTTAGTAGTTTATTAGCTATATTTTATATATAGGCCTTTAATAGCGGTATACTATATAAACTCTTATTAAGTATATATTATATAATTACCTTTTCTTTAAGTTTTATAAAGCGCTTTAAGTTCGGCTTATAATTATATTAAGGGTATTATCTAGTATATTAGTTTTATACTATTATTTAGGAAATACTATAAACTACTATAGTACGTTTTTTACTTTAAATTTACCCTATAGTAATATTAAAGATAGTAAGATATATATTTTCTTTATTATAAGTCTATTATATATTATATTATTAAGGTATTATACAAAGTTATTATATAAGCGTAGTAATATAATAGGGCTACTAACTTACTTAAAGTGCTAATTTACTTATAAAATATATTATTTATTTATACTTTACTTATTTTATATATTAAAAATAAAGTAAATTAAAATTTATATCTTAAATAAAAAAAATTAGCTTTACTTTTTAAAAATAATATATAGTAAAATTACCTAGCTATATAAATTAATCCGCTAAATAATTATTAAAACTTATTTTTAATTTTCTAGCTAAGTAGCTTTTAAATAGTTTCTTAACTTTAAGCTTATAACTACCTTGCTATAGTATAATAAATATATATAATTCTATACATTAATACTAAATATTTAGTTATATTTTTATCGAAGTTTATTATCGTAGAACTATTTTCTAATAGAAGGTAAATATAATAGTATTTTAAAGCAGTAGAATTGTGCCGTATAGAAAAGAAAAATTAGAGTCAAATTATTATATATTTCTTGAAATTGGCATTATATCTCTTATTAGCTTGGCTGGGGTAAGGTCTATGGGTTATCGGCCAACTTAAAACCATTATCTATGGTCCTCGCCTCTTCCTAGTGTTAATCTATCACCGCGGAGATGTACTTGTTCATCTTGTACCCACGATACCATGCGATGAAACGAATGAGAAGACTCCATCGAACGAATGGACCCTTCAGTCCCAAGAATGACCCTCTATAGTTAACCGCTCCGTCCCACGATGTATCCTGAGTGACTCCTTGAAATACAAACTATCCAGTACGAAATATTTTACCTTGAAATGAACTGATGATTATCTACAGCAGCAGCATGTTCTGCAAAATGGAAGACGGTCAATACTGTGCGCACGATAGCAGTCTGTTGAGGCGTTGGCTTACCGTTGCCTGGCTATGTTCCAATAGGACGCTCTGTCATTGGCCATGTGTTTGTTCCCGGGGTCCTTGCGAGGGCAGGAGTCCCTGCTCGGCGAAGAAGTAAATCCCTCGGTGGCTCTGTGTGGGATTTTATTGCGGCTCCTCTCCTCTGCGCCGTTGATGTGGAGATGCCTGGTGCGCTCTGGTGTTGTTTTGGCTTGGGATTTCCGGACGTTTCCATGTGTATGACATTCCGGATAGACTCTCGTGGTTGCGGTGCTGGGTTGAGAAGGTACATATCGTTTCCTTCTGCCTTCTCAACAAGGATTTTGAGATTTTGAGAGAGTTCGGCTGACCGCATACGGTTGCTAGAGTTAATGACAAGAAGTTTATTCATCACCAAGTTGAGAAGGTCATGAATGACATTGGTGCATTTAGGATGTGAATGCAAATTCCCAACCCACTCGGTGACCGATTTGCGTACTTCAGCCTGAAGGCAGCCGGTTGGTGGCGAGATTATCGTGAAGAAATTATCTTCGTTGATTCCAAGGCTCCCCGTTTGGCCCCGAGAATTCGCAAAGACGTCAATCTTTGATGTGCCCATGAGCAGCCAGGTGACGAACTCTAGGTAAAGGCATGCGAGACTCCATATGTCGTATGCTCGAGATACCGGCATATGAAGTCTACACTCCGGAGGCTCGTAGGTCGGGGAACCAAGAACGGAGCTCGGAGGGATCTTCGATCGTGAATCGCGACCGTGGAACCTTCCCAAGCCAAAGTCGGCAAGTTGTAAGACACCATTCTGATCTTCGATTCCATCGAGATACTTGAACCATAAGACGTTCTCAGGCTTGATATCGCCGTGACGTCCATATAGTTCCTCTCCTTTTTTCACGGATAGTTGGACGCCTTTTTGTACTCGAACTCCGCCAGCGCCTTCGATATTCAACGGAATGCTTACCCTAAAGTTATGGACCACTCGCAGAGCCTGCGCGATACCAGCCATTTGCTTCAATGACCACAACACTGTTGTCCTGTCAAACACCGGTTTTGGATTGGTATCCCAGTACTGTCTTAAGTTTGCATCAGCGCGTGGAAATACCAGATGGTATTTGTGCTTGTGCTTGTAAGTAGCGAGGAGTTTGATGAGATGAAGTTGTGGTTGCTTGGATCCCAATTTCTCGAGGATGTCTTGTTCCTTGCGGAAGACTTTCTCGTCAGGTGAGTTGAGTTTCTTGATGGCTACAAGCATCCCGCCCTTCTAAATCATGTAAGTCATCTGGATCACAATGTACAATTGCTGTAACATACCTCTAAAAGTGAGCACCTCAATCCTGAAAAGCGGTGGTGTGAGGGATGAATATGAGCTGAAGACACCTCACTATAGCCGCCAGTCTTTGGTGTTTGCGCTTCTGCATCGCGCAAAGGGGTAAACGGCAGGACAGTATTGTCTGCCAATTCATAATGTCTGCCGTCCTCAAAGATTGGGGCAGTCATCCACCATTGACACCGATGGAACCGCTCCAGATCATCATCGCTCCAGTTCTCGAATGTGCGAATCAACTTTCCAGTTTTTCCTTTTTCTGTTCTTCTTTGTAACTCAAACCTACGCGATATCTGTGCGTCGTGTCTCCTCTCGAACGGTAAATCCTCATCAGTGATATCTTCGGCATGCAGATGGTAGATGTCCGCGCCTTTCTTCAGGTACGCCAGGATGGCAAAAAGATGTCTTGAAGATTGGCACGTCTTCTGAGCAAGTATCCTAAGTTCTTCGGGCGGAATAGATGGATGCGCAGCCACTATGATCCTCGAGACAATCTCGATGGTGATCAGCTGTTCTTGCGAACAATTTGGGACGAAGAACTCATGACAGTCAGAGGGACTTTCAACACGTGCTTTCTTCAGAAGCTCCTTCAGCTCTTTGTCTGCTTCAGATCCCTTGGAGTTGTGGTTGCTGAGAGAACGGCGCGACATGACATCATCTGGAGAAAGGCTTGAAGCGTGACCTTCGTTCAGACCAGAGTGGTTTAATGAAGCTTCAACACTCAAATTTGGAAGAGGAATGGTTGTTTCTTGCTTGTGTTCAGATGATTCGCTGCATTGAGGGACTGGAAATTCCGGACCGGCCTGCGGAAGTTCGATTCGAGCTGCAGGCGTTGGTTCCTGCGTAGCCTTTCGAGCATTAGCAGATCTTCAGCCAGAATCTCGATCTGGCTTCTCTTACACGAGTCTGATTATTGGCTTGGCTCTGAACTGCCAATCCAATCTTTTCTTTTAGCGACGGGCGGAAGAGGCATTTGATTGGACTAAAGAGACTTTTGAGGCAGTCCATTAGCGTCAAGTTATAGACTTGAATGACCTTAATAGTTGGGGAAACAGGAAGGGTTCATCGCAAGCGGTGGCGAGAGATGTAGCATATATACCATACATCAGTAAGCTTGGAGCAAAATACATCAATTCAAAGGCAGACAGCGGTAAGGTATGCGCCACACTACGAGAGCGGCCCATCTCCACCAAACACAGCCACAATAGTCCTCCAATTGACACTCATACCCGCCTATCCGACCGGTCATGCAACTGCACCAGCTACATCTCCTCAGATTGGCTACCATACAGATCTTCAGGCCAACTCGGCAAGACATTTTTCCGCCGTGTCTGTTCCAAATACTCAAAGAGGTAAAGCCGACTCCACTTACGCCCAGTCCGCCTTCGCTCCTTAATGTTATCGGCATACCATAGCCACCCACCTACAATGTCAGGCACCTCGCATTCACTTCAATGACAGAGCAAACGTTACACGAAGTGATTTCTCTCATCATTGTTAGGGGACACTGAGCGATTTGAACAGTAACACCTAAGCTAATTTCTCCATTTCCGATCCTGCAGACCAAGGCATGGAGCCTGATCTGCATACCGACACCGGCAATGATTCATGATGTTGCAGCGTAGTCTGTGGGTGAGCCAGCCCACTTTCAAGATCGCTTGAAGCCGTTTTATTCCTCCGCCTAATTAAGAAACGAAGACTGCTGGAAAGGCTGTACTTTCTAGGTCCGTTAAGCTGCGATATTTTGAGAGAAACACTATTCTTGTAGTACACCCAAATCCACCAAATAGCAATAGTAAGAAAAGTCAGAGGAATGGCGATTGCAGCAAGTAGCCAGGCGCTAGTTGAAATTTGCATGTTGCCACTGTCGTTTGTGTGTACGAACTGTGTCGAGAAAAAGTTCTAGGCAGCGATCAGCCTTGTCGTACTACGCGCGTGGGCGAACTTACAGCGACTATTGTAGTCGGTAGATAGATTAGGCTGATAACAGTTAAGACCTTGACTGCTGCTGCGTCTTTTGTGCTTCTTTCCTGTACAACAATGAATACGAATTCTCCAGGGATTTCGCCGACCTCAACTTACCGTCAGGTAATGCATGGCTTTATTTTCCAACTGCGCCTCTCTACCAATGTCTTTTAGTGCCACTGCATCTTCATAGTGGAGTAGGTCAGACAACTAGAGGCTAGTTAATCATTGCTAGACATAAACAAATGGAGCATATCTGTGGGGAAAAAAAAAAAAAAAAAAAAAAATTATAATTTGGACGTACTAGTTGTGTAGTAGACTTGACTTTATCTTTTAGACTCTGCGCTCGCTTCACATACAACTCAACTTCTCTAACGTGTTGATCTAGTTCCTCTATAATCGCAGCACAGAAACACTCGTCGCCTCCAGTTTCTCGGCATGATTGTCGACAATTCTTTCTGTATTGATCGCATATACCAGTAACAGTGTTCAACATGGTGGGGAGAATAACTCCCAAATCAATTATGGAGTCCTCGAGTTGTTTAAGCGTTTGTCGGTCGATGAAGCTAATCTTGATGTCGGTTAATGGACTGAAGTCTGCCCGCTCAGTTTCGACCTTTGCGAAGACTAAACGATTGGACTGCCGTGCACGTATACAGTCAGACTAATGATATGCGCTCCGTAGATATGAGTATGAAACGGAAAGAAGTTTCTAACCAGCACGAGGGACACAACGGAACTGACCTGTACTTTTAGTCGTTCTTCTAACCAAGTCATGTAATCCATCCACCCTTTCAATGAATCGGACACAAGTAGTCTAGTCACATTCTGAGGAGAAACTGCACGAGTATTCAAGATACCCAGTTGAGCAGATTCGGCCAACCGTTTCTCGAAAGCCTCTGAAGGGGCGATGAGTAAGAAGACTGGTCTAGACTCTAGAGGAAGAGGATCAGATTCGGCAGAAGTAGTTGATTCGCTGTGACTTGGGTCATGGCAGCTTTTGTGATAGACGGCTGTTTGACGGATTGACCATGGAACTTGACCTTCGGTCAGATCGCGGTTGTTGCGTTCGGCCCTTCGAAGAACGTATGCTGACTCTATTCTCGTGTCAATAACGGAGATACGTATGTATATCCGAAGCCGGCAATTTGTTTAAGAGGCCATATGACGCACCGTAAACTGCAGTGGCATCCCGGCCAGAGGAAAGAGTTCGCCGGAGAGTTCGCCGGGCCCTAAATCCAGGGAATTCAAATTCGTTTTCATCCGTCTTCCTCCCAAACGTAAATACGCACTTCCAAAATGGAGAGAAGGTCTCGTGAACGTCTATGAAGCCTTGGAACAACTTCAGCGAGATGTCTAGAGTGGTCCAGGAGCGTCGTTGACGTATCACAAAAACCTGCCAGAAATCTTTTGAATCCTACTTCCCAGCAAAAATGCCACAGTCCTAATCAGCTTGATGTCTCTGCAACAGAACAGAAGAGCAAAATACACGAGACAACGATCATATTGAGATAGGAGTAAGGTAAATGCCATACATTCATGAGGTCTTTGATCTGTTTGATATTCTCAACCTTTTGGTTTTGGATGAGCTTGATCGACTGAGGCAATGAACCATGTCTGCCCACACATAATCGATGAACCTGCAATTGCGGTCTCCCATCTTGAATTTTGAAGAGATCAGGCGCTTTCTGATCCATCCGCACTCTCAGATCTTCCGCGTCGTGGACATCGAGATAGGAAATAGCCATATTTTCTAGCATTTGTGTCAATTCATGTGTAGGGCTGCAGTATACCTCAACCAGAAAAATTGCCAAGAGCCACCTCAGATATGAAGCAAAAAGCTGGCTAATATTTCGGACCAGCTGATGTGTTCAGGGACTATTGTAGTATAAACCGTGATCGCGACAATAGTCGTAATGAAACATGCCGCGCAGAGCCGAGGCCGCGCCTCTAGACCGGTCAATGCGATTAGGGTTAGCACTGTGCTACCCTTGTACTCACCCCCATTCATATTTTTTGGTGGAAACTTGCATACGGGGCAAAATTTGCGATTATCAGGCTGAAATTGGCTGTGGAATTACAGTGCGCAGTTGCCTAATTACCGGCCTTCAATATCACACCACAGCATTATACCGTCTCCCTTGCACCAATTTTGACATTTCAGACCCACTCTCCGTTGTACCTTCACACAATATCCATTGTACCCGGCTTTGACCCAAATGCTGCTCACAGTCGTCCGTACGCACAACAGTCTTGGATCTGATCCTATCGATTCTGAGTGTTGATCTTCCGGCGACAGTCCGGGGATATTTCATACCTCAGTGAGGGGCGGAACATCGGCGACATGCTCTGATGGGTAGATTTTATAGCGATTGAGTCTAAGCTGTTTGAGTGGTGGTGTCAGTAAATAATATAATGCTGATGCGAGATGACTTGCCTCTACACGAAAGTTGTTCTGGCCTTCAGAACTCCCATACACAGTTTTCAGTAAGTGTAAAAGCCTCTGCTGATCCAAATAATGTCCCTCTATAATCTGGGTCGGTTTCGAACTGTATTGGATAGACATGACAGGCACAGCAATCGACCAGGGAAGTTACTAGCGTGAATGAATCAATTGAAGAGTTGTAGGGCATATGATAGAGAGGAGAATATAATGCAGTTTTGCGAAGGGTTAAATCATGTTCTGCTCTCCTGATTATGAGGGGGAAATCCTTCGCCGCTCAATATCACTACAACGGTCACCCACCCTGAGGCCTTCAGCCTAATATACGAAGCGTGCGGTCAGCCGGAGCGTCCACGACATGAAATCCATGATAAATGCCATAGCCTTGCTGTGAAAGGTTTCATAAAAATAGGCGCTCGAGGGGAATTCGTCGCTTGGCTTTCGCCATGATGCAGGCGCCGTGTTGTCACATTGTTCGCTAAATATATAAGAAAAAACTAAAAGGGCGTCGAGGCAGCCAAGCGGAGGAGTAGCGATACAGAAGAGGCAGACCGAGGCCAGAGTTGGGGAGATGAGACTAGGCTACAAGCCTATGGGGCTGAGCCACGCTCTACCCTCCTGACGATGACGGGGCACAGGAATCGAGTTGTTCCTGCGGAAACTGTCATGAGAGATGTTTTTTCAAATGAAGAACACAGCCAGACTGCCATTGTGAGACGAAAACAACGAGTATGGCAAACAAACCTTAGTTAGAGGATCGGGCGTCTGGATAAACCATTTTCCTCTGCGGATCTAGTACATGCGAAAGTTAGCCGTGATAGCCTGACAAGAAGACATGCCTTGAGGCAGAAAGTCCAATTTCCAGGGCTGACTGGGGGCGAGGCACTCACCTCAGCCTTCCACCTTTGCGGCTGTCCTGGATAAAGGGATTCCATGAGCGCTATCAGCTTGGCTTTGTCGATATATCGTGGATCACAAATCTGCGGACCTGACATTTCGTTCAAATGTATGTTGAGTTGAATGCGTGAAGCAGAGGGACATATCAGGTCAAGATGGGGGATCTAGCTGGTTTATAAAGATCTGTAGGGACGCGAGAAGATTGACATTTCCGGTCTCATCGACGCCCAATGTACGAGGTTAGCAGCCCAAAAAGCTGTTGGCTATTTGGGCGCAGTCAAGAGAGGAGGAAGCATCTGCCGTTTGCATTGAGGCTATGGAGGGGGCTAGCTATTAGACCAATAAAAGGATAAAAGGTCAATATAATATTAACTTAAGAGTTTCTGCCGTTGTTAGAACGGCAGAAAATAGGGCATAGCCTAGAAGAACAGAATAACGCAGTATGCTAGACTAGGCTGCCCAGAATTAGCTTGCTAATATTAATCAAGCCTAAGTATTTAATAAAGGATTTGTGCTTTTGGCACGAAAGAGCTTTCGCTAAGCCGTTAGTAATCTGTACGGCGGAATTAGCCTATTATACCTTAATACGTTTTTTCTACACCTCCTAGAGCAGCTAGTAGTATTGTATATCGACGTGCATAAGCTTCGTCTACAGCTGTAGGCCGTTCGTTAATGGTAATTAAATTGTCTACAGGTTATTGTATAGAATAGTAAATTGTTATCTAGATCTAGGTGTCATAGCTAAAGAAGTATCGCCACTAGGTTGACCGGGAGGTGGCGTGTAATAGGGCTAGCAGCTTATTACTAGTACTAGATTTCGTAACGGTCTTCCACTTAGTAGAGCACCAATTTATAGGGCCTTTAAATAGCATAAATAGAGCGCCTTCGGTGCTTTTTCTACCAAACTATATTATTAGCGAAGAAAGCGTCCTCTCCACGAATACTCGTCTTATTTCGGCGTGTAATGCCGGCCAAGTATTAGATTGTAAGGAATCTTGTCTTATAGAAATAGGCGATCAGTGTAAAGGCTGCTTTGTAGTACGTAGGCAACGAATTACGTAGAGCTTTTAATAGCTTAAAGGCTGCACGTGTAAGTTGTAGCGAGTAGTAATAGCGGCGTAGTTAATTAATTTATTCTTTTGCCAATAAAGATATATCTCTTAGTTAGTAGCTTTTAGCTAGTACGGCTCTAGCTAGTCTGTTCGTATAAAAATGCTTATATTTCTGTAATCTTTATTAAATTTTATAGAAATTTTATATTGGTAAGAGTTTTAGTACGGCTATAGCTTCTTCCACTAATAATTACAAATAAATCTTATTTTGAAAAAGAAATACAATTTTCTTTTTTTTTCTTTTTTTTTTAAAAAAAAAGATTTATATTATAATATAAGTACTTTTTTAACGATTAAAAGCTACTTTATATACTACTTAAGCTAGTTAGCTATAATATTAACAACGTAGAAGTAAATGGGATAACTGCTAGCTCAAAGGCCTATACGGCAAACAACAGATTTAAAGCCTATTATCTTGTGTATTAAGATGGCTAATTCTTTTAAAGAAGTCATAGAACGCATACAGTAAGCCCTTAATGCCTTCAAGAATAACAAGTCCCCCTTACTTCGTGCCGCTACCCAGGAATTCAATGCTTCGAACGAAAGGGTTAAGAGACAAGCCTATAGCATTGAATTGAAGAACCAGCAACCTCTAATAAACAGGCTACTTACAGACGCAGAGGAACTTGGTCTTCACATCTACCTTTCTCGCCTTAACTAACTCAGAACGCAGTGTAAACTCTCTATATTTAAAGCGAGCTATAACAATATACTAAAAAAGAAGTAGAAGATGCGCGCTAGAATGCCGGGGTAATTGCTTTATACCTATAGCAAACATTAATGCCGTAGGTTTAAAAAGGGTTACAGCAAGTTTACACTACAAAAAAATAAGGTCTAAAAGCTTAATTAAACGGCTATAGAAAACCTATCCGCTATACGCACCTAGTATTTGAAGTTTACGCTGTTGTTAAACAATATAGAATTGTCCCGGTCGACACCTAAAATTTAACAAGACTAGGCTAAGAATAGGCGTTATAATTAATAAATTTAGGATCACTCTTATTCTAAAGATCGAATTGCTACAGGCAGGCTAATTAATTGCAAGCTTATAATAGGAGAGCCAATCTTAGTACTGTAATAATATACTAAGAGCGGCTAGATGTATTAACGCTGTAGAGGATCGGCGTAAGAAGTAATAGAAATATACTTAAATACCTATATAAAACGGCGGCGTACTTACTATTAATTAAGGTTGCGAGTTCGTGTACTAGGGTACGGAAGAGCAGAGAAGGAAGACTGAAAAGAGAAAAAAGGCGGTAATAAATAAGCGAAGATCTATGGAAGCCACATGTAAACTAAGCTTATTAGTAGATTCTTCCTTTATGATTATATTACTTGTCCTTTGGTACATAGCTTCGTAGCTGTTCGACTTACAGCAACCAAGACGTTTTCCACGATTTTCTGTGCTCTTCTTGTATCCTCATCGAATTCACAGCACCATTTAATACCTAGATGCACAGCAGAGGGACAGCAAGAACCTATGCAAGCCTATTGCAGCTGCATGTCACGAGATTTCAAGAGAAGATTGATTTTGGCTTTGTAGCGAGGAGCAGAACTCATACACACGAAAGGAACAAATATAAACGTGGCCTGGCGTCACGTATGATCACGTGCGGCATTTTTGATGAGCGACAGCGCGTCGAAACACGTTCCGAACTCAACTCCGAATCCTCCAACTCAACTCTTTCGTACAAATCCATGACACTGCAGCGGAATGCAGCTACGCAGCTCGTGTGCCAAGAAAGACTCTGCTGCTACTCGACAGCCTCCTTCGCCTTCGCAAGTCTGACTCCAGAGTCGCCTCCCTTGTCGGCCTTGTAATGAACTCGTTCTCCAGAGCATCGTCACTTAAATCGTCAATCTCCTCTATTTCGTCGACGATCGCTTGTGGTGGATCAGCATTGAATACAGCCAAAATATCCCCATGAGGAGAGAAACCTGAGAAGTTCCAGAAAAAAGATGGGCTGTGTGGCCGCCGATTCTGCGCATGCCAAAGACGTTGGCGCTCATAGACGCTAATAAGAAGGAGAATAGGTGCGTTCAGCACGCGGATCGCTGCTACATTAACCCTGTGAAACGAGCGTGAAGAGAGGAGAAACTTCAGGGGCAGGAGAACAAGAAGGGCCAGGATATTGAAAGGTGGACGATAGGCGAAAATGGCATCGCTCTTAACACCCTCAAAGGTCAGCACTGCGCGCCGGAATTGAATCTCTGCCGTCGCATCCTCGACGACCTTTGAAAACGTATTGGTGAGCATTGAGACAAGAATCGTCAGAAAGAGCGTGTTGCCCAAAAAGGCGAACGCTATCATAAGAGAGGGCCCTAGGATAATGTGGAGGTCGACAGAGCGCTCGATCCCAGTGCCGTCGAGCCCAAACCAAATCCAGAGCATCCATTTACAGACAGTAACCCAATCTGGTGCGTCCCGATTGCCATCCTCAATGCTGGTGTCCGTAAGCCATCGCAAAGCGAGAAGAAAGCCAGTAAAACACCAAACCGCAAGTAATGTTAGAACTGTGAAGTCCCTCATCATGGCGCGAAGCGAAATGAGGAGCATATTATCTGGCATTAAGTTGAATGCGATACGAGGAAGAAGTACGGGCGCAGCAATAGACAATATGTCTAATGCACGTCCTTGATCGAGCCTACCGACCGCTAGTCCGTGCATGCGCACGAAAAAGTAGGCACCGTAGATGACGATGAAGGTAATATCCAGAAATGACCAGAGATTCTGCGTGTGAACGTGCCACCCATGCTCCAAGATAGCAGCAAACTCATCCAACACCCATCCAGCGGTATAGACAATGAATAGAATTTCATAGATGGTGAATTTTAGATGATTGCGATGGACCATGGTAAGGATGTAAAGAACTAAAAGGACCACGAACTGGCAGACTTCAATAATGCTGCGAGAACGGGGGACGATAAGCCGGTAATGATTTAGGAGGGGCGCCTTTCGAGGATCGTATAGCGAAATTGGCTTATGTTTGTAGTGGTCCGGCAAAATATCGACAAAGGACAGAGGCGTATACACAACCCGTCCTTGATACACGGCATCCACCACTCTCTGACAAGCAGAAGAGCTAAGGAAGGACTTGCTCTCAGAGATAATGGCCACCTCGAGGGCTGTGAGCTTTCTCTCGTATCCGCCACGTTTCTGTACCGGCCATTGAAGGTGGCGGTTTTCTCTCAAAATTTCTTCTGGGGCATTCTGGAACGGCTCAAACCCTGCGACAAGGATGTTGGCTAAGAGCAAAAGGCCCGCGCGGCCTGGGTTGTCCTCGTGGAAGCGCCGGAGCACTCTGCCAGCCACCAGTTCGCAAAGCGTGGCGCGGGCAATATTAACGGTTTGGTGGACCTGATAGGACTGCTCACGTAAGAATTGTACACGGTTGGCAAGAAGACAGTATACTAGAAATATAACGTCAACTTTTGTTGTGCAGTTGAACAAGACGAGAGCAGTTCAACAAGGGCCAACAGAAGCACATCCAGCTCTTGCAAAAGTACATTTCAATCCGTACGTACCGACAGACACATCGTCCGGGTCATACAGTCGATCAACAAGCGGCCTTACAATCAGTGTATTCATCCGCGGGTCCTTTAACTGGTCTAGCGTGTACGGGTCATCTGAGTAGGGCGGCAACGTCAACATCACCGCGTCACTGCATCTCTGAATACAAAGTACAACCACTCACCAATACTAGCGAGTATAAGACGCCGAACACTACAGACAATTAGCCCATCTATTCCTTGTTTCCGTTTTCCTGCCTTCCATCTGATGCCCTCCGCTCTCCCTAATCAGAGTCGTCACCCAATCCACTCCAGTTCTCAGCGTGATTGCACTTACCGATGTATGGTCATGTAGACCGGTAATCCAGCATGTGGATTAGGTGTGAAGTGTTGGTTCAGTAGCTGCCCACTTTCCCTTACACACCCATCCGCGTCCACTGCTTCCTCATCCTCTGGCGACGCATCCTGCTCCTCATGCGAGTGTGCATCGCCGAGGCTTCCATGAGACCGAGAGCGTTCCATCGCAGTGTACCAGACACTGCTGACGGCGCAGTACTCTAGCAAACTGCACTTGTTGAGCACGATGTATGGAGGCGGGAATGCAGAAGATGTTGGTTGGTAGGAGCGTTATGCGTGAATAAAATGAGCTTTATCGATAAAAGATTCCTCCGAACATCCGATCTCCTTGACGGTAAAGAATCGTGGACAGGGCGGCATGGTCATGAGACTTGCTAAACCAACTCTGGCGCGCGATGCCCACGGCATATGCAAGAGTTCTGCACAGCCACACCACTCCCCCGGTCTTGCCACTGGTGGTAACCCGGACCTCACAATGCGGCTTTCCCGATTTCATGCATGAGACAAATCGCAGCAGCATTGATAGCGTTGACACTTTCGCTAAGGCCTGGTCATGGAAGGATTTTTGTCTCCATATTCTTGATATTTATTTACTTGACACTTAGGAAACCGTGGGACTCATCCAGACACTAATCCTTTTGTATAGCGCTAGACAAGGGCTTATTGATTACTAGCGGTCGTGGTGTCTGTAGTGGAGTTGAGACAATCAGTCATAACCCTCGCTGAGTGCATCACACTAATATGTCACATGCTTACAACTCTAATGCTGCAAGCGCTGAACCCGCTGGCAAAGCTGATTAAAATCTCCCAGCCTGCCTGCCACAGTTAATGTCTGCTTTCCCTTTTGTGGGCTTGAGAGTGACGGCATCAAGCTTTGAATGCAAGCATATTGGAGTTATCCGTCTCGTGGTATCTCCAGATCACGTGTTGTTCTCGTGTAGAGCGAAACGGGGAACCGTGGCAATTTCGAAAACGTCGGCACTAGCATGCACTCCCACCTATGGCGCCAACGAATTTCAATATCGTCTGTTCAGTTCTTGGGGGCTTTATCGCTATATTCGGGCTGGTTAGTTATCTACTTAAGGAAAGATTCTATCTTTCTGAGGCGTGTAAGTTTCGCGAACAGTTCCATATTCTCCCTAGCTCCGCTTCGTTATACCTAGCTTCTGCTGCTTTCGCTTTGTATCCTAACTGATATTCTCATATGTGGTTAAAGTGGTCGCTCTTATTGCCGGCATTTTCTTCTCTCATGTCACGAAAGTTATAAAGCCGATCGATTATGTCCTGGGGTCTCAGGAGAATCTTGCAACCGTTACGCTCTGCTTCACTAGACTCGTTCTCGGAATTCAGCTTGTGATTGCTGGAGTTCAATTGCCCAAGAGACATCTATTAAGGGAGTGGAAAGCTCTTATTGTACTTGTTTTGCCCGTAATGACGGTCACGTGGCTCTGCACCAGCCTGATTATATGGGGATTGGTTCCCGGTGTGCAAATCTTGCATGCTTTAGCGATTGGAGCATGTGTTACGCCAACCGACCCAGTCCTATCCAATTCCATCGTCAAGGGCAAATTTGCGGATCAGAATGTTCCCGAGCGATTGCAAAAGTTAATTGTTGCAGAGTCTGGCATCAATGATGGTTTCGGCTATCCATTCCTTTTCTTGCCCCTCTATCTGCTTAGACACTCGGGCAAGCATGAGATGGATCAACCACATGGCCTTTTAACTGTCTTAGGACGCTGGTTTGTTGAGACCTGGGTCTATATGATTGGACTGGGCATAATATACGGCATCAGCATAGGGTGGTTGGCTAAAGAGCTATTACACCGAGCGGAAACAAGGTCTGCACATTCTATCATATGCAGCTCTTGTTATTGGACATGCAAAGGCTGATATTACTAAATGATTTAGAGGATACGTTGACAGGGAGAGCTTCTTAGTATTCGTTATTAGCTTAGCAGTGAGTACAATCTTATACTTCTTCATTTGCCTCAGCTGTAACTAATCGATATATACCGCTAGCTCTTAACCTTGGGCACATGCGGTCTTCTTGAGAGTGACGATATCCTCGCTTGTTTCATTGCTGGGAATGCTTTTACGTTTGAGTAGGTTGATACTTCACGCTGCTACATCCATCTACCAATTAGGAAGGAGACCCTAATCACCTAGCGCTTTAGTGACTGGTTTCGCCTTCGAACCCTTGACGATTCTTTGCAGCCAACAATCGATATGCTACTGAATTTGGCAGTCTTCATGTGGCTAGGGGCTGTCTGTCCCTGGTCATCTTTTGTTGACAGCAACATTGTCTCTATATATCGGCTCATTCTTTTGGCCGTCTTGGTGCTACTATTCAAGAGATTACCAGTCATCTATGCGATGCGTTCGTTTATCCCTCATATCGAACAACCCCGCCAAGCTCTCTTTGTTGGCTTCTTCGGGCCTATTGGAGTCAGCGCCATATTCTACCTTTATGTAAGCGTTGAATACCTGAGAGACTCTACGGTGAGCGAGAGAGAGGGGGCCGATGCAAAGAACCTGGAGGAGAAGATGCTGGTAATTGTGTGGTTCCTGGTAATCTCCAGCATAGTAAGTCTTCTGCGCCTGCCGCCAGCTGTGTTTCTCGCTAACTGGCACAGGTGGTTCACGGCCTTTGCATTTCACTCGCCAAATTAGGCATTCTCCTCCCTCGGGCCTTATCGAGCCGTTTTCCGATTCAGTCCAGGCAGCCCCTTGGTTCCCAGCAGCATATCCAGAGTTACAATACATTCAATTGTGGGATTCCTGTCAACAAGCCTCATCAGTCCAATAGCTCGGGCTCACTTAGGGACAGACACATCGCAGGGGAAGATTGATCATGTTGTCCTAGGTGTAAGAAATCTTATTACGTAACTTGTGTAACAGCCCCTGTTATCTTTAAAGTTCTTTAGGCCCTTTTAGCGAAGGCTTTGCTAGTTACTTCTTAGGCTAATCCCGTGAAAGCCTGTTTAAGCGTTTTTTGTCTATTTAACTATCGTATCCTACTAATCCTAGTTGGCTATAATAAAAGGAAATACTTAGGAGAATATATACCTATATTAATATCTCTTTACTCCCCTATTGTATAAAAGTTCTTAATACTATAATAGCGCGATCACTATTTAAATAATACTAACTATAAATAGTATTTTTTTTATAATCTATCTTTCTTTCGTAATAAACGTTACTTTAGTATTAGGCGGTTTATAAGAGCCACTACCTACTATTTTAAATAGGGACTAAGTAATTCTAAAAGAATTACTAATTATACTAGAAAATTCTTCTTCTATATAGTCCTTAATATATAGCCTTAAGGTAACTATAATGGTACTATTATTATATACGCTACGCTATACGCGTAGCTAATATTTTTTTTTTTTTTACTCTACTTTAACACTTTATATAAATTTACCCTAGCCGTATTTCTATAAAGTTCTTTAGTAATTCTTTTAAGTCCTTATAATAGCTATATATAGCTATTAATATATTCGAATTTAATACTTATCTAGTGTTTAATGTATAATACATTATTGTTATAATATTAGAATTACTTACCTAGCTAGCTAGTTATATCTAACTACTTAACTTTTCTTCTACTAGTATAGTATCTTTAGTAAGAACTTTAAAACTAGCGTATTAATATTTAGTTACTTTAATTAGACCTTAATTTATTACGTACTAATATATACTAGATTTAAACTTAAGTTCGCCTTTTATCTAGTTTAACTATTTCTTACTTACGCCTCTTTAACTCGCCTTAATTTAATAGTAAACCTTATACGCTATATATATAGCTTCTATTAATTAAAGTAAAGCTCTAGTTTAATTAGCTTACTAGTACTAACGCGTTTAACTATATATAAAACTACCTTAAGTAGTTTTAATAGGCCTTTATTCTATACCTTTACTAGTTTACTAAAAATACCTAGTTTTAGAATTTTGAGAATATTTTCTTCTTCTTCTAGCGCCTCTACTATAACCTAAGAGAATAGTAAGAAGCTATTTAGCCCTTTTTTTCTATATAATAAAAGAAGGAGTTTCTTATTATATACCTTATATACTTTAAGCGGTTTACGTATAAAGTAGATACTACCTTTTAGCTAGAAGTTTTACGTGTTATAACTCTTTACTATAGCCTTTATTCTACTCTTTATCACTTTTTTAAAGAATTAAATAACTTTTTATTTAGCCTATTATATAGCGATTATATTAAGCTTATTAAAGTTATAATTACTACTTTTACTATTTGTAATTAGTTTAAAAACCTACTTAGCTAGTTTAAAAACTTACCGCCTATAACCTTATAAACGTTAACTATTAGCTTTTTACTATAACCTTAGCACTCGCTTACTTATTCTTTACCAACTTATTCTCTACCTACTTATTCTTTACTACCTCTTTATAATTCTTATTCTTTAAGCGTTACTTTTACCGACTATAAAATAA
>KV745427.1:0-18047 GCA_001692735.1 Lepidopterella palustris CBS 459.81
TTATATATACCTATATTAACTATATTATAAAACTTAAGTTTCTACTAGTATTTAAAGCGGCGTTTAATACCTTATTTATAAAGAATAATATTTATAAAGGCTTTTAAGAAGCCGGACTAGTTCTATATAACCTAGAATATATTATTTTATAGCTTAATATTTAACTATAAACTCTAATGCCCCCTTCTCTAGAGAATACGCCATAGACGTCTAAAATACTAAGTAATTCGGCCGAATTTACCTTTTAAAGCACGTTAATTTATAAGTATATTATAAGATATTAAGATAGCTCGCCTATATTAATTAATAAGGCGATTAATTAATAATATATTTAGCCGTTTTACTCTAAGTATAAGTTATAAACCTTTAAAAGGCGAATAAAGCTATAATATAGTAAAAAATATAGTAAAAAAAATGTATTTAGTATTAAGAAACTCTAATAGTTTAGAAAGGGTAGAATTTAAATAATTAAAATAGTATTAATACCGAGATTTTAAAGAAAATATACTAAAGTTACGCGTAGTTAAATAGGCCTATACTATAGTAAAGATAATATAGATATTACTATAAAGTAGAATATTATATTAAAACCTATCCCTTATAGAGCTAGAATACTATAGAATAAACTAGGAACTTTAAATAATTAATTTTTATTCGGCGTTATAGAGTTCTTTAATTCTAGAGTAGTGTAACTTTATTAAGGTAAGTAACTTACTTATATAAGCGACTCGCTTATAGAATACATTATAGCTAATATATTATATATAAACTATATTTTTATTTATATAAGTCTTAATATTTATTTATTTTAGTATATATATAATTTTAGTATTATATATTACTATTTAATTACCGCTCTTTTTATAAGCTTTTAATTTTTATTTATTATTTTTTAGTTATATTTTTTACTATAGCTAAAGTACTAACTTTATAAAATAAATTATAAATTTTAATTATATTAATTAATACTATTTTATATAAATTATTAAAGTCGCTATAAAGTAGTTTAATATATATAAGTAATAAATATACTTAAAAAAAGAATTAATATAAGAAAATTATAAAATATTTTAAGCTTTAACTTTATACTAAGTATATAAGGTTAAGGTAAGTACTATAAGGGTTGTCTATTTTAAAAGTATAACTAAAAGAGTTTATATACTTAGTAATATAGTTTTATTATAAGGTTAAATTACTAGTATTACTAAAGTATAATAAGTAAAGGTTAAAAACTTATAAAGAATTATTAATTAAATACTAATATATAATACTTTAGTAAGGTATAAAATATTAGGTAAAGAATTAGAATATATAATAATTAAAAAACTTATAAATATAGTCTATATATAATATATAGACTATATATAATTAAATAGCTAAAAGAAAGTAGCTATTTATACTTAGGTAGTTATAGGTTATTATTATAATAACTAGGGAATAACTATTAAGATTTTTTTTTAACTAGTAATAAAATTTATTAAAAAAACTTAAATAACTATATAGTTTTTTATATAGTTTTTTATAAAAACTAATTTATAGTATTTTAGTAATAAAATTTATATTATTATTAGTTTTAAAAAATATAAGTTATATTACTAATAGTATAAAAAAAAGTTTACTCTTTACTATACTACTTAAATTAAATATTATTTAAAGATTTTTTTAATTCTTTATAATATACTTTATAAATAAGTTAAATATATAATTAAGTTATACACTTTTACTAAAACTCTACTAAAATATAATTTATTTTAATTTACTTTAATATACCTTTATATATTAATATATTATTAATATATAATAAAGTTAATTTATAATTTATTTTTTAAAATATTTATAAAGACTTAGCTTTAAGTATATAATTTATTATAAAAATTTATAATATATTTTAAAGTATAAATTAGTAACTAATATATTAATAAAACCTATAATATAATTATAGGCTTAATTTAATAAAGTTTATAAAAACTTAAATATAAATTATTATTTAGTATATATATATAACCTAAATTTATAAAGATTTTCCCTAATTTACTACGTTTTATATAGCTCTAAAACCTTATATATATTAACTAAATTAGTACCTTTATTCTATAAACTTTTAAGCTTAAAGTTAAGTTTAATTAAAAGTATAACTACTTAAAATTTAAAATTTATATTAAAGCTTAAAGTTTAACTATATATACTAATATAATTTAGAATAAAAAACTCTTTATAAATTAAAAATACTAAGTAACTTTTTTATTTATAGTTTTTATTAATATTAGTTTAATTAAGAATTTAAAGGTATATTAATAGCTTATTTACTTTTGCTTTTACTATTAATTTACTTAATTAATTTACTAAAGTACTAAGATAATAATATATTTAAATACTTTTTATACTTTTAGGTTACTAAACTTTAAGTAGTTAATAAAGTAGCTATATAATATAAATTACGTAAAAAAGCGCCTAAAAAAGAAAAAATCCTTAATAATTAAAAAGGCGTATATATAATAGCTTTTAAAAAGTTTAATACTTAGGGTAATAAAAAAAGTAAAAAAAAGTATATATTAAAAAAAGTAACTAGTTTTTAAAATACTATAAACATTATAATAATATAAACTATAATATTTATACTTTTAAAAAGAAAGCAAATTTTATAGTTAAATAAAGTAGTCTACTATAATATACTATTATACTATATTTTAGTAAGGTTTTAGTAAAAGTATTTAACTTATTTATATATTTAACTTACCTATAAAGTACGCTAAGATAAAAGTGTATATAAAGTAAAAAAAAAAAGGCCTTTATAAGTAATTTTTATAATTTTTATAATTTTAAAAGTTTAAAAATAGCTTTAAAAAATAATTAAAACTAAATTATATAATTATATAAAAGTTTTTAAAATATTTAAGAATATTATTTTTATATTATTTTTTATTCTTTATACTTAACCTATTATTTTAATTTTAACCTTAACTTTTGGAAAATATCTTTATTACTTAAATAGTAGCTAAAATATACGGCCTAGTTAATACATAATATCTTACGTATTACTACCTAAGCGTACCTTTTATTTCCCCCCCCCCCCTCCCCCTCGGCCTTTCCTAAAGTACACCGCCCATACCTTTTTAGTGTTTCCTTTCTTAGAACCTAGTACGATTACGGGTTGAATAAATCCGTTTCAAGGTTCGCACTTAAGCCGACAGACTGTAATTCGTAAAGAAGTCCTGTATGTTCGTTACATTTAACGGTTGGATTGAGATTCTGCTTAGCCGCGCGAGATGTAGGGCTTTAACGCGCCAAGGTTCCCAGAACGGTACTTTTACTCCTCCCGCCGCCAAGCTCCTGCATCTCCTATGCATTGTACTAACCTCGAGCTTAGAACATTTACAAAAACCTCGTGCAGAAGGGAACTCTCAATAAGGTATTAATTATCTTCGGTTAGACACAAAAATGTGCTAAAGATCTATCTGCGAAACATTTAGTCCGGCAAGACTAAAGTCGCCTCAAGTATCGAGAATGTAGTTAAGAGCGTAGACATCGTCTTTGTTTGTTTGAGTAATGACAAGGCTGTCAATGATACGGTAGATACGGCGCTTAGGGCGGATGTGAAGAGGAAGTTGTTTATGGACTGCTCCACTGCATACCCGCAGACTTCGAATGTGCTTTCGAAGACTATTTCTGGGAAGAGGGCTGAGTTTGTAGCAATGCTAGGTATGCATCTTGTTTCAATCGCAATGGTTACGGAAAACTCCTGACTTTTTATCAGTCTTCGATGCACCGGCCATGGCCCACGCTGGCTCCCTCGTGTGCGTCCTCGCCGCTCCGGCTTCACTACTACTGCAATAATGCCATACCCGACTGGCGTCATGGACCGAGCTAACATCAACTACAGCACCGAGAATCCGGCCAAGCCACTCTACTAAAAGGAATAGGCAACACCTTCGTTATTTATATGGTTGAATCACTCTTAGAAGATCACAAACTGGCCAAGAAGTCTGGGTTGGGCAGCAAGAACCTGCGCAAGTTGATCAAGTCCATGTTTTTCCGACTATATACTACGTACTTAAATCGGATAATGGCGGGAGACTGTTATTAGAGAGATCAGCCGCTGTTCACAGTTAATTTGGCGAAGAAAAATGAGAGGCATGCGTTGGATTTGGCGAAGAAGACTAGGGGAAACGAAGATGGGTGCGTTGCAGGTGGCTGTATAGTACCTGGTCGAGGTGGAGAAGTACCTTGACGCGAAGGGCGATTTGCTAGTATCTATAGCGCGGTGGGGTAAGAGAGCGGGTTGAAGTTGGAAAATTAAGGCTGAATGTAGCAAGGAGACAGTTAGTGAGATATCGTTCTCGTTCGTTGAAGCATTAATAATCTGACAATGGCTAACTAATCGGTCTTTGCGGGAAGACATCAGGTAGCCATTGAGATACCACCCAAAACCATACATAGAGAAACATGCAGCAAGATGTCGTGGCTGCCTACAGCGAGAGCCTGGTTATACATGGAGTAGGCTTTTCACGGTTGTGATAGTCCACCGAACGTCAGAGTCGACAGTCGAGTTCCGGTATGCCCGATTGAATTACCCGTGTTTTGCAGGATTGCGTTGTTTCTTTCTTCGTTCGACTCCATCCTTCGTTCCCAAAGGTAAGAGGCGACCAATGTGATCACCATCAACCCGGCAGTCGCTGATGCGTATGACCATGCTTGAAGAAGTGACTGGTGGCGAATCCCAGGAGTGCTGTCACTCAAGGATGCGTTGACGAATCCGGTGCTGAATATGCTCTATACACTTTAGACGAGAAGCGACATGTTAGGATTCGTGCGGACTTACAGCTACGAATGTTCCTGGGAGGTAAATCATAGTAATGACAGCAATTAGTTTCATTGTACCTGAATCCTTCTTCGTGGACTTGGTGAGTGCTACCATAAGCTGTCCATCCAGTTTCGAGGCTTCAGCAAGGCGGTTCATGCTTGCAGTGTTGAAAGTGAGGGCTTGACTATGCTTAGAGTTCAGGAGAGTGGTCATCTACTAACAATAAGTCGTGAACACTCCGAACCTGTGATGGAGGGCCACTCACGAGGTCTGATGCTTGCCTTGCACGATTGAGCATGTCTTTAGCCCATTTTTGGACCAAAAAAAATTGTGAGACGCAGCTTTCAAGCCCATGGGTCTCTGACTCTGAGGCATGAATTTGCCCTGGTGACTCTGGCCTTTTCACAGCTTTCCTTCGAAGCAACTGAAGCCCAGAGAGTATCTCCGCATCAGATCTGAGCACAGAAATGGCATCTTGAATCAGTTCGCAACGATGCTGGAGGCTTTGGACGTTCGAGAATGCCAATTTAAAGTCAGGTGCCTGAAGATTGAGCTCGGTAGATGCATCTAGACGAGCCTGCCGGCTCTGTACGTCGAGTCAGATAATACCAGAGCAAAATGTATTGCATCGTACATACATCTTTTCGAACCTGTGTCTCGAGATACCTCAGGTAGGCCTTCCACGACTGTAGAGTTGATCTAAGAAGGAAAACGTGCGCTTCAAAAACTGAAGATCTTCCCATAGGGGAGCATAGCTGTGGTAGTTTCCGAACTGCAGCTGTAGGCTGCATGATGATCCATGTTGAATCTCCAATTTCTGCGTTGTATTTCTGATATACACCCATCCTGCGATCCGACCATGGCCAGCTGTCTCTGCCTGTTTTGACAACGTATCGAAGAAGGTAGAAGAAATCGTTATTGTGTTAGCTTACATAAAGGCATAAGATGTGCCATAGCTCACCAAAAGAAGATCCTGAGGAATCACCATGAGCTCTCTCTAACCAGAAGTCGTAGCCTCCGGATAAGTCTGCTTCGTATCCAGCCTCGGGCTGACCGAAAGCATGAATGAAATCCAGAAACGACGGTCTGACTTGCACTGCCGTGAAAATCTTACGAAAAGTAGCTTCGGAGGCGTTGAAAGGCGCCCAGCTATGGGATTGGTGAAGAAATCTGACAGCATGAGAAATATTCTCGATCAGGAACAGTATCCTTGAGACTCGTACATGTAGTGGTCACCACGGGTCCTTAAATGTTTCTTCGAACAATATTAGAGCAGTTAATCCTTTGTGCTCGAGCTTGCCTTACATTCAAAATGTCCTCGAGTTGATCTTCGTTTGTAATGAAATCCGTCATCGGCTGTGATTTGGCTGCATCCTGTCCAAGACCGGCCTGGCCATCAAGTAAGACGGTGTCAAAACGGATGTCTGTTGCATCTGGATTAAACAATCTCCTCGAGTCATATTGCAGCCTTCGGTGGCACAGATCCAAGTTGTCTTGGGTAAAAATTGTGGCAAGGTTGGAAGGATAATGCTCCCAGTCTCTGATGAGATCGCGCGTCTCTGCCGAGTATGAAGACATTTTATGCCATTGTAGGGACAAACTCTCCGAAAGTCGAGCAAGGTAACAGAAATCATTTATATGCAGCTCGAATTTTTCTGCCGGGGTTGAGCGAGTGGCCTAGTGCATAGTAGTACTAAATACATCAAGTGGCCAAGCGAGCAGCCTCAGGCAGTATGGCCAAAAAAGTTGCCGGTTTCCCGCCATATCCGACACAAGAACAATCTGCAAATTTAATAGGTGGCCGCGTCCGCCTCCGCCTCCAGTCGCGCCAGTATCTCCTTGTCATAATATACGGATTGGATCTCTGTCTAGGGGCTACTTAGCAGGCAACCATTGAATGCAGCATCACATCTGCTGATCGAAAGCCTACCACTGTCATCTCTCGTGGAACCTCAACCACGTATGAGTCGTCCTTTACCTGATGATAACAATCAGCTAGCTTTGGGGCCCACAAGCACAAGTGATGAATTACCTGGAGAGCGCAGGTTTTGCCTGCGAAGTCTGGATGAGACCTCCAGAAGGTCGCCAACTTTTGCCTGTCAATGTAGCGTCGAGGAAGAACTTGCTGCACGACCATGATTCTAGCTGAACGCGTCGGCAGGTCGCAGTGAGCTCGTGAAAGTAGATGTTTACAGTATCTAAACCGGTGTGTGTGTGTGTGTGGGTGGGTGGGTGTGTATGGTAGGAGAAGGATGGGTTTAACATTCAGCCTGGTCATCTCATCTTCTCCAGCCGCGATATTCAATCCACCACAGCCTCAGGCCACCGTTCAGCAAGCGCATCGCATTCTGCCTTTGGGCCGCCCGGGCCAGTCGTCGACGTCGAGCTCATTGGGGCCTGTACTATATGAAGCAAAACAGCTGGACCCTTCTCATATCAATTATTCCCGCTGATATCATAGCCGTCCCTCACTTTATGCTAATATTATCGATCGTTTGGCGCTGGTTGATGAGGCTAAAACTCACACACTCCAGGATTGGTCAGATGCGGTGGTCAGATGCAGACGTGGGATATAGCGAACACATATCACGTTATGTCTCACCAAGAGTCGTTTCACTTCATTAAACACCATAATTCCAATCTTGCAACCAGTTTTAGATCATAAAGGAGGTCCGCATCATGCCTACGGGGAGGATTCCACGAGCCTTACGAAAACCGAGAACAGCTGCGTCCCAGGACAGCCCGATCGCCTCCGAAGCTGCCAGCCTGGTCGATTTCCTAAGTGCGGCACAACAATATGACGTTCCATTTTTGCCCATTGCATCACAGAAAGGCCTGGACATCCTGGGAAGAGGCCTGTCTGGTGGCATCCAGCAATCAACGGCCGATGTTGTTACAGCTCTGGCCTTCAAAGAAGGCGTGCCATCCAGGCATGAGCATGATACAGACCAAAATCAGGACTGGCACAGCCTCATTACCGAGATCACAATTCTCCAGCACCCGCCTATTCGCGAGAGTCCTCGATTTGTTGATCTTCTAGGTATATCTTTTCACGTGGAGTCTACCATTGGCATCGAACGGCGAGCCTGGCCCCTTCTTATCACGTCCAAGGTTAACCGCGGAGACCTCGCCAGTGTGCTGAGGAACGAACAGGATGGGCTCTTAACGGCAGACGTGCGCATGCTGATTTTCTCCAACATTGCTGAAGCAGTTTATGTGTTGCACGCATGTGGTTTGTACAAGCCTTCGCAACATACAAAAGAGGCTTTTACTAACTACCGGCAGGGGCAGCTCATGGCGATCTTAAGCCAGACAATTTCCTGGTAGAAGAAACGGAGGCAAAAGAGATCAATTGTCTCTTGATAGACTTTGGCTCAAGCGTGCTTAAGGGACAAAAGCGCCTGCCTACTACCAATGAGCCATGGAATGCACCGGAACTGGGAAACTCATCCAGCAGTCTTGGTTATGGTGAACTCGCACAAGCTGACGTATACTCTTTCGGTTTGGTCTGCCTACACGTCTTGCTCCCGATCCAGATTCTAAGAAACGAGAACTTGTGTCTTATCAGAACTCCAGAACAATCGGACGACGAATGGGCAAATTTAAGACGTCGGGTAAAAGAAGCGAAAGAAAAAGAGGCCGGAGATGCACTAGCTGCACGTCTCTCGCGGGTGATTCGTCATAGGGATGTCCCATCTGAACTTCAAGATCTTCTTCAAATCATTGTCGCTACGACGATAGGCCCGCAGTCTGGAAGAAGGACCATCCCTTGGGCCGATCTCCTCCCACATATCGAAAAGTATCTCTCTCACAGGTATGGAACTCCTTGTCCGATGTGCACCACGCGCTAATGTCATGAATCTGAAGTTTCAGATCCATCCCAAGATTAACCGTTTCCTCGCCGCCGCTGGTTTCCAGTTCAATGACATTCGATCACTCTAGACACAAATTATTCAACGTAATAACTCTTCAACCAATACCTTTCATCTTTCTAATGTGATGGCAGATTTCGGATGCTCTTGGTGAGCTCGACGACACAGACTACGTTCTACGTGCGGATATTGCCAATGATCTGTTGTATAAATCGGAAGATTCTGCTTGCTCCACCTGTAGGCTACAGTATGCCTTCAATGCTGCAGTTTATCGCACGATTGGCTTCGGGGGCTGCCAGGACATCGAGGCGTCGCAAAAGCTACTGGCAAAAAGCTGCAAGACGCAAGAAGACCTCGAATCAGCCATACAAGAGATCAATGCGGCCTATAAACTCACGGGCCGCGTAGCGAAAAGAGTGCTCGACGCCCTCGGCATCGGAATTCTCGTGAGTTCCGATAGGTCTGAGCAATACCAGATATCTCGACGACTGCCAGAAGCCGAGCAGAAAATCAAGACAGAGATCGAAGCAAGAGTTCATGTCTTTGGAGAAACAAGCCTCAGCCTTGCAAAATTGCGATCCGAGCTCTCATTGGTGCTGAAGGCTCAGAATCGCCTGTCTGAGGCAGAAAGATGTCAGCAAGTCGTTGTGAGAATTTTGGATCAACACTTCGGAGAACGCCATCCATCATCTTTGATTGCGAGAATAAACCTCGCCACAATCTTCGCAAAGCAAGGTCGTCTCCTTCACGCTGAGGAGATTCAAAGAAGCGTTCATCCTATCCTTGCAGAAGTTACAGGGCCTGAGCACCCGGATACGATAGCAGCACTGCACAGCTTGGCTCTTACCCTGGTAGAGCTCGGAGAGTTTGTAGAAGCCGAGAGTCTGATGAGGGAAGTAATCTCTTATCGTAGTAACTATCTAACATCAAATCACCCAGATACTATCATAGCGGAGTTCAATCTAGTCTCTATATTGCGGGCTCAAGGTTTACTTGCTCAAGCGTTAGACTTGATGAGGAGTATCGACCAAAAGCTTACAAGGATTATTGGTGGCAATGACCTAAGCAAAGCACGATTCCACCTCGTCCGAACCCTCCTCCTCAAAGACCTCGGATTGCTAGATCAAGCGATGGAAACGGTCAACATGGCACTAGCAGCGATGGACCGCCTGCAGTTACCCGAAAACGATATTTTGAGACTGGACGGCCTGGATATGCTAGCGTCTGTATATGGAGCCAGTCACAATCGTGACAAGCAAGAAACTATCCTTCGCAAAGTTCTCCACACGAAGCGCACTCTAAGCGATAACGATCGCGAGTTGGGCCTGACAAAATGCCTTCTTGCTCAGAATCTTCTTTACCAGGGCCGATTAAGGGAAGCATTCGACATGGCTGATGAGGTTTTACGGGCTTCAGAAAGATCAGTCACCATCAATCCCGATAACTTTATAACTTCCGTGGATATCCAGGCCACCGTGCTGGCTCATTGGGGCAAGATCAAGGAAGCGGAGGAAATGCGCCGAGACATCTTACAGTCCTGCAAAACGCAATTTGGCGATTATCACTCTCTTACATTGAATGCCATGTATTCACTTGGGGAGTTCCTCAGTGACCAAGGAGACTACGACAAAGCAAAATGGCACTTCGAGCGAGCTCTTAGCCACCTGCGTGGGACACCCCAGCCAGGCAAAGATGCTATCAAAGTTGCGAAGCTACTTGCAATCAACTATCGTGAGCAAGGCGAATTCCAGGACGCGGAAAAATATTGCAAGGAAGCTATCGTATGGGCCACGAATGCCGTTGGAGAAGAGCACATCGAAACGCTGGCAGTGTACCATGCACTTGCAACCGTCTACACTCGAATGAGACGTTTTGCAGAAGCGGAAGATATCTATGCCAACAGGCTCGAAAAGCAGACCCGAGGTAATCAACTGGAAATGTACATCAAACAAAGCATGTCGCATTTAAGGCGAGCGCAGGGGCGGTCTGAAGAGGCTCAAGAGTTACAGGTCGAGGCTCACAGATTGATGAAAGAGATGCTTGAAAAGTCCAATCCGGACCTCATCAAGATGGAAGGAAATGTCCTGTGCGATGCTTTGCGCCAGGCCGAGACCTTGACTGACCAGCTCGAGAAAGAGGTATTGGAAAACATACAGCTTAAAAAAAGAGTTCTAGGTGCCACCCACCTCTCAACGCTCACAACAATGAGCGAGCTAGCCTATGCTTACGGTGCACATGGACGCTTCGAGGATTCTGAGAAGTTATTCAATGAGATGAACGCAATGGGAGGCATCGAAGCCGTGCAGAGTCCTGACCGTTATGCGACACTGTTGGCGAAACAAGCAGAAGTTTATCTCCGAATGGGCCAGCCCGAAAAGACAGAAGAGCTTGAGCGCAAGGCGCTTGCCGTCCGTCAACGCATCTTTGGGGTTGAACATAACGCTGTTTTGGTGACTATGGCAAATCTCGCATCAACACTCCACGCCCAGAAGAAGGACGTCGAGGCCGAGGGTTACCTTCGGCAAATCCTTTCCGTTCGCGAAAGTAAGCCAATGACGGATCCGCAATCAATATTCAGCTTCCTGAAATCTCGGGTCGCACTCGGAGCTGTCTTGTACTCCCAAGGTAAGCTTCAGGAATCCGCAAGACTTTATGTAGGTGCCGTTCAAGCTGCACAAAGAGTGGGATTGCCTGCGACGATCGTTGACATATGGAAAGCGGACTTGGAGCATGTCTTGCACGAGATGACCCAACAGGGAATTTCAGCCCTGGAGTTGGAAGAGGCCGGGGTGACGGACTCGCAAGCATACGAGAGAGAAGATCTAGCAGAGACACAGTAATAGTGAGTGAATCAAGAACAGGGAGATTCTCGATTCTGTTCTAGATCTACATTCCCATCCGTTATCTTAGTATCTAGCCATACAAATCTCAATCAACCTTGAACGTCATTGCCGTAACCTTTGAATTCTAGCAAAAATATCAATGCGACTCACGCGAAGCAGCGAAATAGAGGTACCACTACGTCGGAGCTGAACAGTTCTTGCGCCCTCCGACCAGCTTCGGCATCTTCCTGCGTGAACCCAACCACATTTTCTGCATCTAGGCAGAAGCGAACAGCGTCTCTGTACAATGCGCCCATCCTCTCACCCAGTTGAGGGACGTATGATTTCAAAAGCTTTTTCCGAAAGCCTTCCTCGGTTCTTACCTCTGGATGCCAGCTTCTAAGGACGGACACCGGATACGACAAGCCTAGCTCCAGAAGAACGACGCCGAGACTGAAGAAATCGAAAGTTCTCCGGAATGGGACGCCCATTTGGTATGTCGGATGTTGGTAATGTTGGAAATCGTGCTTTGGGCCAAGGGTGAAGCGCGACGCTTCGGGCCTGCTGTCATTGAATCCTACGAGGACGGCGGAGGAAATATGTCGATAAGCCTCCTCCGGGGATGGGCAGAACACCAGGAGGTGGTGAGAAGAGATATTTTTGTGAAACCATCCAGCATCATGGAGTGCGTGAAGACAGGAGGCGAGGTCCTTTGCCAAGCAGAATATATCTCCTAGAACTGGTCTTGTAGTGTTTTCCAAATCGGGTGTAGTCATTCTGATAATGTTGTTGACGGAATAAAGCTGAGAGTTTGCGGTACGTTCGACAGTGCTGGAAGGTTTCAGAAGGTATAGAAATCCAAATCGAAAATTATGAGGCTCATGGAAGTAGCCGACGCAGTCAAGAATTCGGTGCTTCGCTACTCCGTTCCGCGGCGTTTCTTGGGGATCCAAGAGGTTTACAAGTTTATCCATGGTCTCGCGCAATTCTGATCCCGGACCGTCCTGCCATTGTTCATCATATAACTTCCACTCGATCATCACCCTACTTTCGCCATGCTCTCCGGTGTAGTAGCCCATGGTTCTTGAATTGTCTCCGACCAACGGGGCTTCTTGTGTGCTGAGACTCGCATCCCTGGCTGCGACTGAAACTTCGTCGAGTCGCACGCAGCCAGCGTCGATGAATCGACTACGTCCTCCTACGCGAATCGAATCCGAGATGACGCGGGACATGTATCTCATTGCAGCGCTTACCCCAACGGCTCTGTAACGTTCCGGCTTCGGGGCTGCCCGAATGGCGTTGAGTACTTCAATGTCTTGGATCTCACAAACTGCTCGAGACCACCGTTCTTCTATCTTCTCTTGTAAAATATTTGGCAAGCTCTGACATATTGAGTCAACAGTCGACCACAACTTTGAAAGGAGACCCTCGCGCGTGCTTTCTATTGGCTCTACGGTAACCACTTCGGTCGGATATGCGCGGAGATTAACCTCGTCCAATACGGAACAGAGATTAGCAAGCTTTGCAAATAGATCATCGATTTTTTGGAGCTTTTCGTCTTGATGAAGTGATTCAATCGTCAATTTCCACGCCTCGAATCTTTTCCCTTCTAAAATCAGTAATATGTTAAAGTTCGAGTTTATATTCGATTCAGCCCGAAACCGTTTGTGAATGCTGGAGATGCTCGAGTCCAAGGCCAATGAAGCAAGTTCTGAAGCCACAGCTGTGATCTTCATCCGTTTGTAGGGATTTCCATTCAGCATTCGCAGTATCAGTTGGACAAGATCATGTACTGCCCAACTGTTGGGAATGCATTCAAGTTCCGACAGCCATTCAACGACTGCTGGTCTGACCTGGCCATTCAGATGGAACGCATGGTCAGTTATGTGGAAGAGACCTCCGTGAGTGGCCTTGCGTTTGAGCCGAAAGTTTTCGATGCTCCGACCCTGAAGGAACGATGCGACCTCAGCGAGAATGCAACCAAATGCCCATATATCCAGAGCCCTACCAACGACACCGTTTGTCCAATCTACGTCGTTGAACGCTTCTGGGCCAAGATAATCATCGTGGCCGCCTCTCAATCGTGATTTCGAGTCTTGGTCGTCGGGTTTTAACTTGGAGAGACCAAAGTCGGCTATTAAGAAGGTATCGCCTTGCACAAGAATGTTTGCGGGTCTCAGGTCGTGGTGATAGCCCGTCCTACTGATCTCAATGTTTTCGGTTTTGAATGTAAAATCGTGTATTTTAGCGAGAGCGCTGCCAATACCATACATTCCGGAGAGGAACATAGGGGCTAATGTAGGTGGTCTCTGACCACCCATTTCAAACCGTTGCATCAGATTCAACGGGACGTATGGGAATAGAAGGTTGTGGACACCATGATGGGTATAAGAGCCAAGGAATTCGATAATATTCGGATGATGCAACGTTTGCAGTAGCTCCAATATTGCGCGCTCATTTTCACCGTCGCCAACTTCCTTCAACTCTTTCCGAGCAACTACAGCCGCCTCTCAGTTGTTAGTTTTTCGTTTCCATTCGTTTTTATGTCTACATACCTGTTCCGTTTTGTTCGGGTCTATCAAAACCAGTTTCTGGCAGCTCGGATAGAGGCACATCTTCCACACGATTCCAAAACCACCTTCTCCAACCTTGTCTTCATACAGGACCGGTAGAATCTCATTCTTCCCCAGCTCTCGATGAATATCGCCTTTCTCAAAGATCACGGGATTAAACTCCGACTGCCGCTCAACAAACGCTCTCGATACCAATGTCGGCAGAAAGTATAGCCCATTCTCGGTATATGGAATCCTCGAGTCGGTCTCGCGGCGAAAGAGGAATTCCAGGATATATTTGTGATCTCCATTTAGCAGCAAAATAGCGAACGTCTTGAGGTGGGCTTCGCGAATGAGCGTGGCGTAGCGGAAGGCGTCTCGATCGTTGCCATGGAGTGATGGGATAGTGGAAATGGATGCGCGGATGTCATCTAGCTTGAGGAGCTTTTCAATTTCGGAGTAGGGGTAGAAGAACTTTTGTTCTCGAGCACATTGTGAGACCTTCCGGAAGCTAGACAACTTCTCGCGGAGGTTGGCCATCCCGATGGCATATAGTGGAGGCCCTAGTTTCTCGTGGCCAATTTCCCTTTTCAGCTGTCTCTTTTCCAAACCTCTCTCTCGAAGCTTCTACCGAAGATTCTCGGACTGAAACCGTTTTTTCCCTGAAACCACTTCTTCCACAATTAATTTCTGATCGCTATTCTTCAAGTACTTCCGATGTACTGTCAAATTCTGTTATAGTAAACCGTTGAACCAGAAATTTGAAAATTCAAGTCACCAGATGAGCAGGCTGAGGTTATTTCGATATCAGGTGCCTTCCTGCCAAGGGACGCTAGGCTCTTCGCAGGAAGGTCTGGTGCACGATTGAGGTTTTGGTATGGGCGTAGCTCGGTTTTAGTAGACTTCCTAATACTACCAACAAACTTATATAATAATATACGATAGCTAGCATAACCAAATATTTTCCTACAAAGAAGACCTGGCTCTCGGATATTGAGCAGAAGGCGTGGTTACCATGTTATTGCGCCCGCCGGCATGCAGCTGCCTCCCAAACCGCTAAGCCTAGCATCTGCCTTCCTCCAGACGCCAGGAAAAAATTTACCAGCATTTTGAGTTGGTGTTTGTGCCGATTCAGCCGATCCAGCATTTCTTAGCAATTAGCAGCATTTTGCGGCCATATTCTGCACTGCTAATAACAATACTGCTCTTTGCGGCTAAATACTACTTCCATAATAATAGTACTGCAAGCTGCAGCTTAATGCTCTCTTAGAAATAGTAATGCTAGAAACATTCGTCAGGAAAAAATTTACGAGCATCTTTAATTTGAGTTTATGCCAATTTAGCATTTTTAGCATTTCCGTGCATTTGGCCGCATTTTGCGGCCATATACTACACTACTAATAATAATGCCGCAAAATGCGGCTATATACTACACCGCTAATAACGATGCTGCATTTTGCGGCTATATACTATATTGCTACTATATACTATATTACTGCTATATGCTATATTACTAACAAATGCGCATTTTGCACCTGTATACTATACGGCAACTGCTATTTTACGGCCTTAAGTTTTTCCGGCCGAAGATGTAAATAAAGGTGGCGTGTTCTCTGTCTCTCCTCTCTTCTTTCTACAGTATAACACCTCGTCTCGTCCTCTTGTTCTCGTCTTACCCTCTTGTCCTTGTCTCGCCCTTGCCCGTCCTCTCGACTCGCCCGTGCTGTATACAGCCTACAAGAACCTTATACATGCTTTAGAGCCCTAAGGGCTTAATTCGAGATTGAGCCCATTCTTGTATCTAGTTATTACAAATCCTATCTAGGTGCTACTTCTCAAATGCCTGCGCCTGATCGCTTTGCACCATATTACTATCCTAATTGCTCGCACTATACTGTATGCCCCTGTCCGCTTGCTTCGTATTTCTAGACAACCTCCGCCCGCTATATCGTCTACTGCCTGCCAGCTGTATCGCCTACTACGTCCGTCCGCTAGCATAGTACTGCTAGATAACCTGCGTCCCTTGCCTCGCCTACCGCCTCGTTTACTAACATCGAACTACTAGATAACCTACGTCCGCTACCTTACCTACCGCCTCAACCGCTAGCACTGTACTGCTAATTTCTACGCCTTAAGGGCCTATTAAGCCATATTTTACCTGCCGGCACATACTATAATACCCGAATTTTAGAAGTGATTTTTCAGGGAGCTAGTACAGATAGGGGACATTTCTATACCGCTACGGTAGCTAGCTAGAGAGCCGGTTATCAGTATAGAATAGTAATAAGTTTTTCTAAGTAGAAGTAAAAGAGATATACCCTATATTTTAGGGCGTGTTTTTTCTCTTAATAGATTTTTCTTGTATAGTAGCTATAGGCCTTACGGCTAATTAACTATATAGAATAAAGTATACTAATTACGCATTATACGTTATTATATATCAAGTGTAAAATAAGTCTAATAAAATAATAGCACTACTTGCCTAAATAGCTATAGGTTATAAATACGTAATAGGCTATAAATACGCAATAGGCTATAAATGCGCAATAAGATATAAATGCGCAATAAGCTATAAATACGCAATAAGCTACACTACGTTATTAAATACGGTAGCTTGCCGCTTCTTAGTCGACACTATAGGCTATATTGCACGGTACGCCGATTACGTATTTAGCCGTAATATACTACTAAATACTACAAAAATACTAGTAAATTTTTTCCTAACGTATTACTATTAAAACTATAGTTAAAGTAGTTAGTTTAAGGGCTAATAGCTATAATAAGTAGTATAAAGTATATATAGTATTAAAAAGCTATTAAATATATAATAAAAGCTTTAGTCGAAAAATTATTTCGAATTAATTTAGCTAATTAAAGCTTAGTAAAGTTAAGGGGTAAATAGTAATATTAAATAGGTATATAGTAGTAAAGGTGCCTAAAAAAATTCCCTTTAATATTTAAAATTAATTAACTACTTAAATATAGCTTTATAAGGTTTTAAGTTTTAAAAGTCTAGCTTTTAAAATAGCTATATTATAGTATTATTTTTAGCGTTACGCTAAATAATCCTTTTTTTACTTTATAATTTAGTAAAAATTAAATTTTTATTTACTTAAAATATACTTTATAAGTAAGCTATTTACTTAAGTAAGTTATTTACTTTAAAATATACTTAAATATTAATATTTAAAGTAAAATATATATTAACTACTAAATAATAAATTATTAAATTTTAAATATAAGTTATTTTATATTTAAATTATATTATATTAAAATTTTAAAGCTTTTAGTTTAGTTTATTTTAAGATACTAAAAAGTAAAGGCTAAAACTAAGTTATATTACTAAATTTTAATAACTTTTAAACTAATAACTGTTAGGCTAGGCACGGTAAAGAGCTTAATTATAGGTAATAGAGTTATATTAATAGATATAGAGATAAGACAAATCCTTAAGGAACTTAAGGGTTTAGGGTTTCTAAGAATATAGCTATAGCCCTAAGCGAAGCATATAACGCGTAGTAGGCGCGGCTACACTTTATATAGGGCTTATAGAGCTTCTAGGGTAATCTATATACTATTTTAGTATTTTGTTACCTAACACTACCCCCCCCTTTTAGTGGGTTGTCCTTAATTCAATATACAGCCTTGATAAAACCCTTAAAAAAACCTTATATAAGGGTAAAAATTTGGTAGAAAAAGAGCGTTTATATCTTAGAGAGGGTGCGTATATATATTGCGCGCTAGGCGTATATAATTGCGTAGGGTATATAGTATTAAGCTTCTCTATAGGGTGTTTTTATAGGGGTATATATTTTCCCTAATAGAAGCCTAACTCTATAAAATAGAGTATACCTTTAGTGCGCCGCGTATACAATTTATATACTTTACGTATATTACTTCTTTATATTTAGAGCTAAGCTAGTATAGAGTAATTTATTTAACCGCTAGGCTACCTTATACTAGCTATTACTAACACGTATTCTAGATTAGGAGCTCTACT
>KV745428.1:0-17935 GCA_001692735.1 Lepidopterella palustris CBS 459.81
AAGGAAGAGCAAGGGAAAGGGAAGGAAGGGAAAGGGAAAGGGAAAGGGAAAGGGAAAGGGAAGGAAGGGAAAGGGAAAGGGAAGGAAGGGAAAGGGAAAGGGAAAGGGAAAAGGAAAGGGAAAAAAGGGCAAGGGAAAAGGAAGGAAGGGAAAGGGAAAGGAGGGGAGGGCAAGGGCGAGGGTAAGGTGAGGAACAGGGCACGAGAGGGTCACGGGAGGGAGCAGGAAAGGACAAAGGCAAGGGAAAAGGAGGGAAGCTCACACGTCTACGGTCTGCCGTGCTGGAAGCTGGAGCTGGAGCTGGAGCTGGAGCTGGAGCCGGAGGCGGGGAGGGCGTATCTTTGGCGGTCGAAGACATCTTCAGGGTTGGACGTAGATGGCAAGAGTCGCATGTAGGTCGCAAGAGCTGTCAGTAGGCTGGCAGGCTGGTGGGTGGACAGCCCGGTAGGTAAATAACGTGGTTTGCGTAGGCAGGCTGGGTAGGTAGGCAGACTGGGTAGGTATGCAGGCTGGCTGGTATGTGGACACATACACACATATGTATATGTATATATATATGTATATGATGTATATGTAGAGGTAGAGGCAGAGGTAGAGGTAGAGGCAGAGGCAGAGGCAGAGATAGACGTAGACGTAGAGGTACTGTAAAGCTTGAGCATCAAACTTTCAGCTTCGACTTCTCATAAACTCAACTCCACCCTCGCTTCTCAGGAGTCTCAATCCTAATTGAATAAATAGTGACGCACCTCTTTAAAGCTCCAATCGGTCTTCCACGTCTATAACCAAGCCAACTAAAGCCCAGATCAACGCCAAAGGGTCAGCTCCAGAACAAAGCAAGTGATAAAACGGCTCCGACGCCAATCCCATTCAAATGATTCATCACCTGAGATTCTCCAACCCCGCGCATGCCACATTTCCACACCAAGTCTAACTTCCCATCAAAACGTTTATGCGGATGGTGATCAACAGGGCAAAGCCGTAGCAAGAGCAAATCGGATCGCGATCGTGGACTACCACTTCCAGCCATACATGATGTCAATGGCGGGGTAAGGAGCTTGGAAGCTGCAGGTATGACACCACCTCAGCGAGATTCAAGGCAAGTCGAATCGACATGTACTCGATTACTCTCCAAGTCATAATCCTCATTTGGACTAGATTGGGCATGTTGGAATACGTTGGAATGTCCCATGGTAAAATGGTCAATCACCCACACCATCCAAAATTACCCAACAGTATATGAGTGTAAATTTCCAAACCCAAAACCAAACATATAGATCAGGATTATTCAAGGTAGATAAAGATCGATCAAGGTAGATGAAGATTAATCAACATGTATAATGTATAAAGATCGATCAAGGTAGATGAAGATTAATCAACATGTATAATGTATAAAGATTGATCAAGATGGACACGGATTGATCAAGATGGGTAAATATTAATCAAGATGGGTAAATATTAATCAAAATGGATAGAGATTGTTCAAAACGGATAGAGATTGTTCAAAATGGATAGAGATTGTTCAAGATGGATAAAAATTGTTCAAGATGGATAAAGATTGTTCGAGATAGTTAAAAGATAGTTAAAAGATAGTTAAAAGATAGCCGTTACGTTACAAAGTAATGGACCTGCCCGACCTTCTTCAAACTTCAAACGACAAAAGCTACATAGACAGCCTACTAAGCCACTCCCCATCCCTCCGTCTACCCAGCTATGAATCCAAAACATCCATACTTATGCACCACCCTCCAACCTTCTCAACCACCCCAGCCACCCCAACCACCACCCACATTTTACCTCGTCTCAAGCTCCCCCATCCCTTCTCGTCTCCTCCCTTCTTTGCGGAAAAAGATAGGGCAATCCAGCCTACTTCACAATCTTGCACACCAAGTCCTGCGAATCGACCGAGTCGCCCTCGCGCACGCTCAAGGAGCCAATCTTGCCGGAATGAGGTGCCGAGATAACCATTTCCTATTTCCCAAAATGTTAGCCCTCCATCTCAAACCAATACCACAAAAAAAGCCTGCCACAAAGGCTTCTGCGGTTACGAAATAAAAGAGGAAAAGGAAAAATTAATTACCATCTTCATAGCACTCAACACAGCAATCGGATCTCCCTTCATAACATCCAACCCATCATGCACCCGTACCTCAACAACCACACCAGCCATCGGACTGCCAACCTGGCTAGTATCTGTCGGGTCTGCTTTAATCCTCCTCGTGTTCTCAACGGCGGCATGCTGATCCTCAACAGTCACCGTCCTCGCCTCTCCATTCATCTCATAAAACACCTCCCTGAGACCCGTCTGCTCCGACAGCGGGCCGACAGCAAGGAGCTTAAGGATGAGCACCTTACCGGGCTCGAGCTCGACGTGGAATTCCTCGCCAATCTCCGGGCGCGCGAGGAAGTAGCGCGTCGGCAGCACGCTGAGGTCGCCGTACTTGGCCGTCCATTTCTTGTAGTCTTCAAAGACCTTGGGGTACATGATGTAGCTGGCGACGTCGCACTCGGTCGCGTCTCCCCACTTCTCTTTGAGGTCGGCCTTGACCTTGGCGAGATCAATGGGCTCGAGGTAGAGGCCGGGCCGCTTATCCATCTTGCGGCGGGATCGGAGGGCCTGGGTGCGGAGGGGTTCGGGGAAGCCGCCGTACGGCTGGCCCATCAGACCTTCGAAGAACTCGAGCACGGAGCTTGGGAAATCGAGCTGCTCGGCTTTGGCGAGGACGTCGTCGTAGCTGAGCTTGTTGGAGACCATAAATTGCGCGAGATCGCCGACGACCTTGGAGGTGGGAGTCACTTTGACGATATCACCGAGAAGGTCGTTGGCTTGCTCGTAGGCCTTCTTTGTTTGCGCCCATTGCTCGCCGAGACCCTGCTGCGCGGCCTGGAAGATCAAATTGGTGAGTTGACCACCTGGAATCTCGTGCTCGTAAACCTCGGGGTCCGGTCCAGTCAGACCAGCCTCGAAGGGCGAGTAGAGCAAGCGGAGCTGAGCCCAATAGCTGTCCAAATGCCTGACCATGTGTCCATCGAGGCCTGGGTCGAAGTCACCACCCTCGAGCGAAGCCAGAATGGCGCCAACGCTGGGCTGCGAAGTCATTCCAGACATGCTGTCAATAGCAGCGTCCACGGCATCTGCGCCCGCAGCAGCGCATGCTGCCATGGAGGCAACACCAGTGCCAGCCGAGTCGTGGGTATGAACATGGATTGGTAGGTCCGGGTATTTTGCTCGGATGGCTCCGACGAGCAGCGTAGCAGCCCTGGGTTTCAGGACACCGGCCATATCCTTGATACCAAGAACATGTGCGCCCATGTGAACAATCTTGTCAACTACGGTCATGTAGTAATCAAGATTGTACTTCTTGTGTGGGTTCAACATGTCACCGCTGTAGCAAACGGTACCTTCAGCAACACCACCAGCTTTCAAAACGGCTTTGATGCCAACCTCAAGCTGCTCGACATCGTTAAGGGCGTCAAAGACACGGAAGATGTCGACACCATTCTTCTTTGCCTGTTCGCAAAAGTGGTAGATGGCATTGTCAGGAAGACTATCTATGTTAGCACGATACTCACCGTAGGCAAAATATAAAACTTACGATGAATAAGCAACACCGTTGGCACCTCGGAGAAGCATCTGGAAGGGGATGTTTGGTACCAACTTCCTCATCTTCCTCAATCTGTCCCAAGGATCCTCATACAGGAAACGCATAGCCACATCAAATGTAGCACCACCCCAGCACTCGAGAGCCCAAGCGTTGCTGTAAGCGTGACTTGTCTCTTTGGCAATGTTCAGCATATCGACTGTCCTAACACGGGTAGCGAGGAGTGACTGATGGGCATCGCGCCATGTTGTGTCCATGATAAGACAGCCCTTGTATGCGCGAACGGCCTTGGCGAAAGCAGCTGGGCCTTCCTTGAGAATGATGCTTCTCCATCCTTTCTGGCAGGGCTCGGAGCAATCGACTTTCCTGCCTGCTGAGTCGTGGAGGGTGGGCATGATGATGGGAGCCTTGAACTTGGGCTCACCAATCTGGCCCTTGATTTGACTGCCATTGACTGCAAGATCACCCAGATATGCGAGCAGCTTCTGGGCACGATTTTGACTGCCGATCAGAGCGAATAGCTCGGGACTAATGCAAGTCAGAACAAGTTTCTCGAAAAAAAGTTGGAAAATGATACGAACCTATCATCGATGAAGGTCGTCCAGCAATTTCCCTCGATGAAAGTAGGGTGAGTGAGGAGCTTGATCAAGAAGGGAATGTTAGTCTTCACGCCACGAATACGGAACTCGACGAGCGCACGAAGCATCTTTCGTCGGACAATCTCGTACGTAGAGCCATGGCAGGAGCACTTGACCAACATGGAGTCGTAATGTGGCGTAATGATGGCGCCAGCGAAGCCGTTGCCGCCATCGAGACGAACTCCGTTACCGCCTGCGGAACGGTACACTTCGATCTTGCCAGTGTCTGGAGAGAATGCCTGGGCTGGGTCTTCGGTAGTGATACGACATTGGATAGCGAATCCTCGAGTGGAGATGTGGTCCTGTGTCAAGCCAAGTTGCTCGAGTGATGCACCGGCAGCGATTTGAATCTGGGCAGCAACGAGATCGATGCCGGTGATCTCCTCGGTGATGGTATGTTCGACCTGACTATAGTAAAGAGTGAGCACGAAGTCCTTGGCAAGCTTGGCTTTACGACAGTAGAGGCTCAACTTACATTCGTGGATTGATCTCAATGAAATAGTATCTGTTCTGCTGGTCGACCAAAAACTCAGCCGTTCCGGCATTGCGATAGTTAACCGATTTGGCGAGCTTGACGGCATCGGCTAAAATGGCTTCTCGGACGTCCTGCGGCAGATCCTTGGCAGGAGCCAACTCCACGACCTTTTGGTGACGACGTTGTACGCTGCAGTCCCGTTCGTAGAGATGCACAACGTTGCCGAGGTTATCGCCAAGCAGCTGTACCTCAATGTGCTTCGGTCTATCGAGGAAGCGTTCGACGAAGACGGTGCCATTCCCGAATGCCGATTTAGCCTCTGACGTCGCGCGTTCAAACGAGTCTTTAAGGGTAGCTTGCTCACGGACCACTCTCATACCTCGACCACCACCGCCAAAGGCAGCCTTGATGATGATCGGGAACCCATACTGGTCGGTGAACTCCTTGACTTCTTCGAATCTTTCCACAGGACCAGGGGTACCGGGCACAACCGGAACTTCGCACTTGATTGCGAGCTTGCGAGCCGATACCTTGTCGCCAAGAGCCTCAATCGTCTCTGGGGTAGGTCCTACAAACTATATTCGGTGAGCTTCGAGTCGTGCGGAATAGTAAACAAAACTGTTGAGTGGGATCCAGGAATTGGTGAGAAGCGGTGGACGAAAGCAAAGCCGTTGCAGATTGCGTTAACCCGCATCGGAACATACTTCGGGCATCCATTCCGCGTAGCTCAACAAATGCAGTAGATGGCATTTGAGGCCATCAACAACCGAACACGCTGACTAGCAAAAGGAATTACTCGAAGGAATTAGTCGGAGTGCTTACAATAAGACCAGCCTTCTCAACATTCCGTGCAAACTCTGCATTCTCGGAGAGGAATCCGTAGCCGGGATGGATCATGTTGACTTGATGCTTGAGGGCAATTTTGATGATTTCATCACCAGCAAGATATGCTCCGACCGGAGTGTACTGCCCTCGATGTCCAATCTCATAGGCCTCGTCAGCCTTCTGCCTGTGCATGCTGAGCCGGTCCTCATGGCTGTAGACGGCGACTGTGTGGAGGGACAGCTCGTGGGCCGTTCGGAAAATTCGAATGGGGATCTCTCCACGATTGGCGACTGTTTTAATTAGTCCTGAAGCTTCACCCGGCCAATTGAAGGGCGAAGATACCCAAAATTTTCTTCAATTGCATGATAGAGCTGCTTGCCCGCAGCCTATGGTGGACCGAGTTCCGGTGGATGTGATGCTCATGGTGCTCATCATGCTCATCCTCAATGACGGCCTGGGACTGGTTGGCAGTCTTATCAGTCGCGAGGTCAGCCATGATGGGCAATGATTTGGGAGCAATGAAAAAAAAAGGATTTGGGACTCGGGAGAATAGCACACGGGGAGAAGGCAGCGGATTTTATCGAGCTCGGCGGGCAGATGACGAGGAGGGTTTTGCTTCCAAAGCAAAAGAAATAAGCTCAAGTGCAAGCCAGTATTTGGCCAGAGCTCCCTACCCCTCCCGTCTCTGCGTCCAGCGATTGTCGATAAAGCTCCCACATCTCTGCCCTGCTCCACACTAAGAGGACCCCCCCGGGGGCGTTCAACAACACAAGGCACATGTCATTTTTATTGCCAGTCAATCGTGGCACGTTTTCGACTGCTCGATTCGACACCTCCACGCGCACGCAGCGCAAGGAATCTCATGAAATTATGCCCTGCACAGTCTTCTTCCACCTACTCACCGCCATCCCAAGCGCCTTTTGGTATCTATTTTCCGCACGCCAGGGAACTCGTTAAATCTGGGGTATTCCCGACATTAAGCTCGGCAGCACGGTAGAACGGATTCGACGGAATAGATCGGGCGCGCGCTTTTCTTCGGTCTTGTCCGGGCTGTCTTTTGGCAGATGAAGAGAGTGTAGCCGGCGAACGGGCCTTAATGCGCGAGCGACTTTTCCATAGGGCAAAGCCATGGCCCTAAAGAAGGCTGTCGCAGCTTTTGTGCGGAACCTGGGTGTGCGCGACTTCATATAGTTGGTGGAGCTGGACCGTGCCATCGCCTGATATCCGACCATTTGTTCACAGAAACGTATCCCATGAGGCTAATTTCGACCTTTTCTTAACTATTTTCGACTATTTCTTGGTTGTGGAGACACGAATTGCATCTAGTTTGCATTTTCTGGGCTGTGGGGACACGGTTTGCATTTTCTCTCACCGCCATGGTCACAGAAAAAAAAAATTTCCCGAAAATTAAAAGCAATTCAGATCACCAGACGAAGTAGAACTAGAATACAAGTTGTGAAGCCCTAGTAGTGCACACATGGAAGCACCCGGTCGACCCATCATAAACGCTCATGAAAATACAGGAAGCCCTTCCCTCCCACCCAAAGCCACCATATGGAATGTATGTGACCATAATTAGTACGCTTTTGCTTGACCTAGAGCAACATAACGGAAAATCGATCTAGGCTCGGATTTGTCCTAAATAGGTAATCCGAATAGATCTAATTGGCAAGAATTGTGTTCAGAAGGGTCGATAGCCCGTTGGTTGAGGCGCAATGCCGTTGGGCTGCCCATAGGGACCGGGTGAGGGAGCACTAGCCATTGGGCCTTGAGTGAGCATAAGGCGAGAACCAAGAATTGGAGTGTTCTCTTCGTCCTTTTGTTGAGATGCCTCTCGGGCCTTCCGCTCTTCGTTGTCCTTTTTGAGAACCTCAATGGTCGCTGCCTGCTGGCTGAGGAAGTTGATCATGTATGGCTATAGATGATTAGCGAATGCGCCAACCGAACTTCAAAGAACTTATACGTACCATGGTGAAGTCATTGAGACCGTTACGCCATGAGACCTCGAGAACGACGTCAGGGCGGATGAGATCGTAGCAAGCATAAAGTATGCCAACATAGCACTCTCGGCTTCCAATGTCGACAAACTGTGAAAATATTAGCACAAATTTCTTGGAGCTACGGTCATGCACAATCTTACGTATCGGAGTAGCTCTTCAACAACATCTGATTTGCCAGACATCGCAGCTGTCTCGATGGCATCCTTGAAAAGTTTGTCTTGCTTTGATAGTGCAATCGACTTGTCCCACCGCTTGTTCTTGCGGTAAATGTTCGCGGCGATTTGACGGAAGAACACTAAGTCGTGACGCTCAAGACGCTGGGCGAGGTCGACAGGGTCGTAGTTGTCGTAGTTTTCAACCGAGTCTCGCAGTGTCTTGTAATCTTCTTCTTCAATCAAAAGATCGTTGATCGCGTTATTCACTTCCCGCTTGTTTTGTGGCTGGACGTTGAGCAGGAATGGCTTGATAAGTGGGATGTTGTCAGACTTCTCGAACATCCGAACCACACGGTTCACATCAATCCTAGGTGTCAGTGCCTGCAGAAGATCGGTCAGCAGTGATGGCTGCTGCTCGAGATAATGGCTCAGGGCGCGGTAGTAGATTTCTAGATTGGTGACCTTGACGATGGTGTCCTTGAAAGAGTGATGTTCCCAGGCGTCGGCAGCACGCTCCATCATCGCCAGTGCCGCATTGTCCCACTCATCATAGTGAGCATAGAGGAACACCAGCTCAGGCCACAGGTGAGCTTCTTCGCAAGCGCGGATCATTTTCGGAATGTTAATGCGAGACCAGAATAAACGAAGATGTTCCATGACACGGTCGGGGTGATATTTGGATAGCGCAATACCGAGCTCTGTGAACATACCCATGTGGGCTCGCTCAAGTCCGAGGCCAGCCTCGAGGAGGCCAATAAGCTCATCAAAGTAGCCGTTGCGTTCATATTGCCTGACAAGGTCAGAAAGCTCTTCGGCATGAACAATCAGATTCAAGCCGCAAATCTGAGCCAGGCGGAATTCCTTCTTTGCGACGCAAGCTTCGTTAACCTGTTTCCACACCTTTGTGCTGTTCGCCTTACGAGCGCACTCCACTGCCGCTTGGTAGTCCTCGAGGTGTACGAGAGTTGTAGCAAGTTTAGCCCAGTTGGAAATGCTAGTAAAGAATATCTTGGCCGCCTCATGATAACCCTCTTCGTACGCCTTGTCTCCGGAAGCTTCAACGTCCGCCACATTTGTAGCTCGCAAAAAGTCCTCGAGTTCAGGAAGTTGACCGGTACGAGCGTAGCAGAATGCCAGAGCTGTGTCAATGGGCACTTCGCGCATAGTCTTCCTAGCCATCTTAAGGAATCTGATCAATTCTTCATCCTTGCCTGCGTGCGTGCCGATTTCGATTACTTCGAGGAAGTTTGAAGCATCCTGCGCACGAATATAAGACTCGATGGAGTCGGTAACACGAAGACCATCAAGTTGCGCCTTCGCAACCTTGCTCCAAACTTCTGGAAGATCCACTCTGTCGGCGTAGTCCTGGGCCCGGTCGATGCTGACAATGTGGTCTATAAGGACGCCCGAGGCTGCGACGTGGTTGTTGTCTTTTTTGTAGATCTCAAATGCCTCTTCGTACATTCCAAGCTCAATACATTGCAGCGCAATGTCTTCAGGAGAGTAATTTGTGAGCTGATGGATGTAGTTCATCATGCGGCCTCGATCTGCTTTCGCAGCTGTGAGCATTAAGAGATTCTGCAGAGTTGTGTTGTCACTGAAGCTCGAGGGCTCAAGGATGATCTTTTCAAGCAACTCGATCAACTCAGCTGGCATATCACTGCCAATGAAGGCCTTAACCGCTACAGAAACCTTGTCCGGATCCTGAGACTCAGGCACCGCGGTAGAGATGACTTGATCTACCAAAGATCTCCGATGCATGTTGTTGGGGCTAAGAACATACTCCCAGATCTCCAAGTCAGACCGCTCCAGAAGATAACGAGCCTGGGCCTTAAACATGGCGTTTTCATTGGTGATGTTGATCAAGTCCAAGTCATTCTGCCCTTTACGGTAGGCAATGTACGCAAGATTGGGGTCGCGTTTTTCGCAGTATTTGCCGACAACTAGAGAATCATACTGATCGTTCTCTTTGAGAAACTTCTCTGGGTTGTTGTTGCTATCAATGTAGATCTTGGCGAGAGCATTGTAGACAGCTTGTTGTTGGTTACCACTGGCAAGAGTCGCCTCAAGGAAAGGTAGCAGAAGCTTGAGTCGATTGCGCGATTCGACTTCAGCAACAAGCTCGTCAATGGGGATGGATGTAGAATTCACGGATTGAAGGAGGCCTTTGATGATGCTCTCATCGCAATCCACATCCAATAGTCCACCTATGACAGCCGGTGTCCTCGATGGGTTCACTCTCTGAACGTAGACCTCGATAGATTTGAACTGCTGGTTCTTGTAGAGGTAGAGAACCAAGTCATGGATGAAGTTGAACCGATCGCAGACGATAATCAAAGGGAGTTGCTCCGTGAGTTTCGCTTCTTTCAGGAAATTCTTAACCTTCTCTGGATCGTAGAAGTTACTCTCTCTGCAGATACGTTCCACTTCGTTCAGTTGGCCAATCTTAGTCGCAGCCTCTATATATTTGAAGTGAACATCTTTATCCTCGCTGAGATTGACAATAGCGCCCAGGTAAAAGTACAGTCCTTCGGCAGATCGGTACTTTTCCAGTAGGTCTATGATACGGGTTGGGCCGAGGAGATCGGAATATTTCTGAGCAATGCGAACCATAGGTTGTAAGTTCTGGCGTATATTGACCTTGAGCATCTCATTGAGGCATTCAAGAGAGAGCTCAACGGTAAGTTGACCGAAATACGTGATCAACCATTCCTCAGGCAGCTTATCGGTTTGAACGATGATGCGCTTAATGGCAGCCGGGTCATCGTTGTGTTCCAGCGCCCTAGTCAGGAGTCCGGCGTTTTCACACAATTGAGCAATGCGAGACTTGTCATAGTATGAGAACATTTCGTTCCCCAGAATAGCATCTGCAACTTGAGGAGCATTCAACAAGTTCATCTCGAGGAGCTTGGTTTGCAAATGCCCTTGCTCTGGCCTGTTGGCAGAGAGGACGTCAAGCAAGAAAGCCGTCGCTTGTTGTATCATGCCTTGAGACTGGAAAATATCGACGACCCGATCAATGTCAACCAGGGGTCCACCATCATGCTTCGCGAGGCTTGTGGCAAACTCTGCGCCCTTCTCTGGGTTGACGCGAACGATATGCTGTAGCAAAACGCTGAAGTCCGGTCGGTATCCGGTCTGTTCGCTATACGGCAGGATTTTGTCGAAGTGTCCAAGCTCCGCGAGAGATGCGACCACCTTCTGATGGACTTTGGCACGTTGATAGATGTTCAAGGCCAGGGTCAAGTCGTGAGGCCTAACTATATCTCCGAGCTCTTCCGAGCAATCGAGTTTGTCCTCCTTTAGCCACTTCTCGAGCAGATGCTTCCGGTTCTGTTGCAACACAGGTCGGACAAGCTCCAAGGTCTCATGTTTGTTCAACGAACCCTTGTCGAGGAGCATGCCGAAATACTGCAGAATGACTGATAACTGATTGGCTGTCGCAGGGGCAGCCTTAAATCTCTCGATAGTTTGAGGAGTTCGCAAGAAGCCACGAGGTGAGTTTGCGGCAACTTTAGCGGCCTCGACAAACTGGCCGGAACTGAGGAGACCTTCAAAACGTGACTGATACAGGTTGTCGGCTCCAGGAAGTCCACCCCTAGATGCTAGCTTGTACGCAAGCTCACCATTCGCTGGATTTTGCAGGAGGTAAGGGATGATGGTCGTCTCGTCAACGCTTACAGCCAATACTTGGCCTTTTCGGTTGACTCCAATGATACCAGACGACTCCGAATCTGGGGCAGTTACAAATATTGTCTCGCTAGAGATTCTATTCATAAAGATGCATGTGCCGGTCTCGAGATCGTACAGATGGATGAAGCCGTACTTGGTAACTAGGTATATCACGCTATATTTTTGGGAGACTTGCATGGCAACAGGAAAGTCGTTTGTAGCCTCACTTGGGAAATAGACGTCCACGGCTTTCTTTGGGAACGGGGGATTGGCCGCATTGTGGTCCACTTCGACAACATGAAGTTTGGCACCTGTAGCCGTTCGGACGGCGAATGTAAACAGCTTAGTTTCCGCAGGAGCACCCTCAAGGCGAACGGTGCCAAACGCTGCTGCATGACCCTCGATGGCTTGGCTTATTCCTCTTGCTTTTGAGTAAAGCTGCATGTTTCCGACAACGCGCCCTTGTTGCTGCGCGATGCCAACCACCACCGACCATTGTTCGTCTGCACTGACTCGGTAGTTGATTATTTGATTACCCTAAGAGAGAATCAGTCAGTTCAAACATTCGAGAAAGATTCAGGGATTATAAAATTACCGTGAGGTTAGGATTCCTGTCAAACAATTTCTGTGGCGCAGCCTGGGTTGGGTCGAATATGTCCCAATGATAGACCGAAGTATCTGTAACCAAGCCCAAGCTTGTCTCGCTGAACCACTTCCAGAACACCACGTCCTCGTTCATGGTTGTCGACTTCAACTTGGCCTTTTGGCCCAGGTCGAAGATTTGAAGTGTTCGCGACTGCGCCTTGAGGGCAATGATGAGCTTGCTCCAGTGCATAATTGCACTGTCAGCCTTGATAGGTCTACGAATAATATTGTTGCCATTTTTGAGGTCGATTATGATGACTTCGGGTGATGCCGTGTTGTCCACCTGCTGTCGCACGCAAATGTAGTGATCTGATTCTAGTGTCTGAAGTCGATGTAAGCTTTGATCGTAAAAGAGATTGTGCAAGATGGATAATACTCACACATGAATTGAACCCTATGGATGCTGGCTGTATGCCAGGTTAGTAAAATACTTAGGCAACAGGGCGACCGTGATGGAATCTCGACGGAAATTAGGGGAACGTACGAGAATATCAGAGGCGGTCAACTGTTAGAAATAGAATATCAGTACTACTCTAGGTGACGTAGAAAGGGTGATGGGGAAGTACCTGGAGTAGCTCCTTGAAGGATATTGGGAGAGGAGCCATGTTTGCGAACGGCCAACTGCGACCTCATCAATCGTCGCAACACCTGGTAGATTTAAGGTAGGTTGAAAAGGACTTGTTCAAAATTATAACCAGGAAAGTCGAACGCCACAAGCGCTGTAAAGAAGGGTAGGGTGGTGAGAGAAAGTGTTGGTGAGAGAAGGTGTTGGTTGGAGATGATGTTTTTAAGGAGCTTCCAGTTCAACGTGGATGTTGGCGTTGCGCCTGTCTTGACCCCGGTCTATTAATTGCACGTGACAGGCTATGAATAACCTTCTTCACCCCGGAACCTTTTGGTTTCATCAGTTTCAAGGTCAAATTTGTGTTCTTCGATTAGCACTTGGATAGCGAGCTTTTGTTTTCTTCTATTTACTTGCTGAAACATGTGACCGTAGAAGACTGTTCCAAGGTTGCGAGGGAGGGCAGAAAGAGCACTCGACCTTGGAACCTTGGAATCCCTTCCTCTAGGATCCTTGAGCAGCTTCAGCCCTAACGTGTTGCTCTTTAGAATCGAGCAATAAGAAACGCTTTTAAATATCCAAATTCAAATTGCATACTCAAGTTTCCAAGCAATTCTCTCACGCTTCACACCCTTTCCCTCACTTTAATCCCTACTTCAACCATTCATCAGAATCGGGATACACAACCTTCACATTTAAGAATATGCCTGACAGCTGACAGGTCCACCCAAATGTGCAGATAGTTAAACTCTTAGGCTTCTCTACTCATCAGAAGCTTCCAACGATATGGTACAGAGTTAGAGAGTCTTTACGGACGAAGTCAATTATATTCTGTTCCATTTATCATTTGACATCATTGCTAAAGGAGTGATTCTTCGGTGACTACCGCAATAGCACTGATGCTAAAGAATAGAAAGATACGTAGACTTGGATTTCATCCAGTACCTTAACCGTCTGGAACACCTTGAGGCGGGATGACTCCCAGACGGACCCATTCACAGACTGAAAAGTTTCTTGCCGGGTTTCGTGGTTGCTATAAATGTCTCAATTAGTGTTGGTTGGAACAAAAAAGCAAGATGCGCAGGATGATGAGGTGTCCATCGTTAGACTGCATTGATGCTTGATCCGAGAACGGATTCACCGAGTACCTCATGGTTACTCCAGGGAATTTTTGAGCGTTCCCCAAGATTTCATAAACGATTTTTGAATGTGGAAAATCTACTTTCACATGGATATTCGCCGTTAAGTGTGCCGTCTAGTGTGCCTTTTGAAAGTGCGGTTCAACCAATTAGACTCCAAAGGTTGGGCAGCAATAAATTTTGGTTCAGGTCGTGAGATGCCGGAAGCGAAAGCCCGTCACGCCGAACCCAAACTTGCTTGCCCATTGTTCTCTCCTGCAACGCGCTCTTCTCCCTAATTTCCCATCCACCCAACGAACTCTTTCAAAGCCTTTGAATTTCGCACCGACGACCTACCGCGACCAAATTTCCACTCTACACACCTCTAAATCACGAGACGACGATCTCCTGCAGTCTTACAGCCCCTCAACATCGTGAACATGGCGCCGTCTAAGTGGGGTACGTCATCTCTTGAAATAGATTTGTGCGCATTTGGCGCTCGCTGTGGTTCCTGGGCATTATTCTTTTCGCAGCACAACTGATGGCTTTCTTTAAATAGATGAGGACGATGAAGAAAGCACTCCCCCATCATCACCTCCAATTATCGCGCGTCGCAGCAAGTTTGAGGATGAAGAGGATTCCGATGGCGATGTACGTCAGCTCAACAACAACATCGGATATTGTTGCGATCTCGTACTAACACATTTCTCAGGTCCTGGATTCGTGGGATGCTGCTGAAGACTCCGAGGTAGAACGAGAAAAGGCCAAAAAGGCCGAGGAGATGAAGGCGAAGGCAGAAGCCGAAGCGAAGGCAAATCATAAGTCGAGGTCACAGCGGATCGAAGAGAAGCGAATGCAAGCCATGAAGAGGAGACAAGAGGAAGAGGAGGAGAGTAGCGAGGACGAAGATGAAACTGAGAAGCGCGCGCGACTTCGAAAGACCGAGCAGGACGCCGATCTAGCACACGCAGAGGACCTCTTCGGCGACATTGGAATTTCCAAACATCGCTCGGCAGTGAAACCCGTTACCATCCAAGATACCGCCGACCCAACAAAAGCCTTCGATATCTCGTCTCTAGCCCTCTTTAAGCCTCAGACCAAGGACCAATTCCTCAAGCTCCGAGAAACTCTCGTTCCCCTTATCTCAGCAAATGCCAAGAAGGCTCACTATGTGCTCTTTCTACAAGAGTTCACAAAGCAAATCGCCAAGGACCTCCCTAGCGACCAGATCAAGAAAATCGCTAGTGGCCTGACAACACTCTCGAACGAGAAGATGAAGGAAGAGAAGGCCGCAGAGAAAGGAGGCAAGAAATCAAAGGCTGCGAAGCATAAGGTCAACTTGGTAGCAGCGCGGGATACGTCGTATAAGGCAGACACTACGGCATATGATGATGACTTCGGAGAGTGAGTAATTCGCGATTCCTTGCGCGTTACGCGTGATCTCCAACTGACTGTCACTAGTGATGATTTCATGTGAAATTGAGTACGTGTACCAGCAAGACGCACGCAAACCCCGAGCTCTCGCGGCAACGATCACATCAACTTAGACTAGCCGCTCCAGGTGCCCGTCGTAGCAGCCAGAACGGAGCAGCTTCATCCTAGCGATCATGCAGCCCTACCATTGTCGCGCTGGCATGTCCTAGGCCGCAGAGATCTCAACCGCAGAATCTTTCCCTTTTGTCAGATCGTTTGAATTAGGTCACTGGATTGGCGTTTAGAATGACGAACGGGCATACATGTTAAGCCTATATCTGTTTTTCTTTCTGGTTTTGGTCTTAGGGATAATTCGGCAGCATGCATTTAGGCAAGCATAGATAAGTCTCTTTTAATTGGGGTGTGAGATATTGTTCATTTATTCTTCGAACGAGGCATCTTAATCCAAACATGCAAACTGCTCCTTTTCATCCAGCTCATGTGTGCTTGCACTATTGTTCCAATCCAGCTGTGAAAATCTGCGCCATCTAGTAAAAGACCAGTCCTACTCTGATATGACATGCGAACTCGCTCCTCTGTGTTCTCGCACTGTTCCAATCCAGCTGTGAATATTTGCGCCACTTCCGTAAAAGGCAGTCATGCTCAAATAGGTAGGTATCTTACCACGGCCCTTATTGGACCGTCCGCCACAGCTGAAAGATTCCCAGACTTTTGTCCTCAGCCAAGCTTTTCTAACGCTTGTTTGCCAAGCATCTTCAACGCCAGCCTCAAAACGACAAATTCCAGCGGGTGTCTATCACAATCTCTGAATATCATCAAGCAGAGCAGCACAACCCACTGTCTCTGAACCAAACACAATTTCAAGTCCCACGCTAGACGCGTCTAGGCACATCACAGGGAACCCGTGAAACAATTCTTACGCTCCGCAAACGCAGCCAACCGTTCGGGATGAACCGAAGATGTTTGAGAACTCCGCCTGTATGCCATTTCAAGAAACCGTGTTATCAGATTTCAGACGCATCAGATTCGATTCAGACGCGCTCGCAATCCATCCTCCTCGCCAAGCCATAGATAATCTCCAGCCTGCGCCATACTTCGGCTTTGGAGTCAATTTGCAAAATGGTCCCTGCACATTGGCATACTATATATAGTCGTCGAAAGATTATTAGTGTCTTAGAACGCATTTGCAGCTGCTCTAAAACCTGATTGTCTATGAACTTCAAAATGCAGGAAGAGAAGCGCCGTAACGCGCGCAGAGGGAAGAGTTTGTTGGAGAAACTGGGTGGTGGTTAGGTAGGTAATGCAACGCACGGCGGAGACGGGAGGCGTTCCTGACGATCGTAAGATGGGTGTGACGAATGAAACATCAAAGGAGGGGAGGATGGTGTGCAATACTATCTGGTAGTTTGCCCATAGCTTGCTAGGTAGTTGATGACTTTTGTGTCTCACTCGCCGAGGTCGTAAATAAGGAACACGGTAGCCGGCTGTCATACGCTCTAATGTTGCCTCAAGGCGGGATTCACGTCGAACCGATGGGACTATTGGATAATGTATTTTCATCGTCGATCCTCGGTGTAAAGGCTTCCTCCCCAGCCTTCTGTATAGCTATATCTTTGCCCGCCTGCTGTGGGTGGTCGCGGGACGCTCTTCGCTGTGATTGAGGGGGGTCATCCTCTGAGGCGCAAACCAGGGCAGGGACGGACGGATTGGAGGAAATAAATCGTGGCAAGCATATAGGATATAATGTGCGGCGGACGTCCCATTGGCTCGGTGGGCTGTACCCATTAAGATCAGTCTGTTTTGCATGTAAATCAGAGTTGGGTGCGGCGAGAGGCCAGCGACTTTCGATTTCGACTTCGACTTCTCCTTCTCCTTCTCCAGAAAGGAATTCCTCCAAAAGGCAAGTTAAGGCCGGGCGGTCCATTTTTGGGGACTACAAGGCTTCTTTTGGTGAATTGCCGCGCCAAGCTGTCCTTTCTCCGAGCAGAGTTCGGATGGCGCCCCATTCTCACAATTTGCTCCGCCACCACTACCATCACCGACATCGACCCTCGCAAGGCCGAGTCCTTCTTCAACAAAGAATTCGAGAGGCTCGATAGGCTCTAAACATCCGCCATCACCGTTAAACTCTCTCCTTCAGCGGCGCATTATTATATAGACATTTTTGGTACCACCTTCTCGCATCCCTCTGGCGTGTTGCGGGCTTGCGCACAGGATTATCACAGGAACCAACGGCGGCCACTCTCAGTGTGTTGTGGCGTTCGTATTATCTGGTGCTACTCGGCGAGGGTGGGCAGGCCTTGTGTGGCCCTTCAAAGCAAGCTGCCGCTCCCTTTCCTCGCCCATCCGCTCCCTGGCCTGCGCTTTTGCACAGCCCGCAACGCACCTCAGCCCATCCCAACGACGAACCATCACTCGCCGCGTGAGGCTGCCAGGTGGAAAATTCAGATCAGCCACGACTTGCTCCTCAGCGCACCAAGCACGCCGATCGTCGACAAGACCAGCCTCTCTCGTCCTCTCCCAGCATCTCTCAACAGGTATCCTCTTCCTGACCGGCTAGCTTTAGGATAGCTTTGGGGGGTTGCGCGCGCAAGAAGAGCGACAAGAAGTCCGCCCGCCCAGCGCAAAACTTCCTTAGCCCGTCCAGCCACACCGACCCAGCCGACCTCGTCATCGGCACGAAGAAGGCCAAAGAGCACCACCACAACTGGAACCTCCATACCAAGCAACGTAGACCACACCCGTCACACCCCAGTAGAACACCGCAAAGCTCAGAGCGTTAGGCCTGTCCGCCCCCAGCTGAGCTCCCAAT
>KV745429.1:0-17933 GCA_001692735.1 Lepidopterella palustris CBS 459.81
CATCTAACTCTCGTATAGGGCGGTCCCAACGGCGAAAACCTAGCCTCGGGATTCCCCAACGCCTCCGCTTCCATCGCCGCCTGGGACAACGAGAGCTCCCTCTACAACTTCGCCTCCCCCAAATTCAGCCACGAGACCGGCCACTTCACACAACTGGTCTGGAAAGCCACCACCACTATCGGCTGCTCGCACACTTTCTGTAATAGCAGACCCGTCAGTGGAGAGGGGCAGAGTGCGCCGGGGTGGTATGTGGTGTGCGAGTATTACCCGCCGGGGAATGTGGAGGGGGAGTTCGGGGAGAATGTGCAGGCTGCTGTGAAGGGGAAGGGAGGGGGGTGTCCACAAGGGGCGGTGTGTGGTGGCGCGGGGCGCTTGTTTGGAGAGGGGATGATGTTGGAGAAGGTATGGTCGTGGCCGGGCGCGTTGATTGCGGGTGTGGTTTTGTTAGGGATATTGTGAGCTTTGTTGAAAAGCGTGTAGAACGTTAAGAGATGGGAGGTGGTCTAAATACCCCTCCTTTTATGAGATACCCGGGGAAATGGAACTTGAGACAGGCCCCATCAAAGATTTAGCTGATATACCGATTTCTTATTCTTTTGCATTTATCCCTAGGATTAATATTGAATCGCAACTAAACACCCTGCTCAGCCATGACCACATCCCCCTTCCCCAGCTCCAACCTCCCCACTCCACCCGCCACCCCTTCTAGCCCCGCAATCTCATCCATCTCGCCCAGCGTAAAATCCAACAAATAGCTCTCATCAATCAAGCACTCCATCCTCCGATAATGCCTCTCAGTATACGCCTTCAACCCATCCACCACATCCCTCAAACTCCCCTTCCCCTCCACCTTCCCCAACGGCCTCAACCTCGCCAGTCTCCCCGCCGGATACTTCTTCACCAACACCCACAGCACCCTCTGCGCAACCGGCGCCGTGCGCGCATTAGTATTCCAGTCCCTTATCCTCAGCAACAGCTTGAAAATCTGCTCGTCCGCCAGACTCGCTAACACTTCATCGACAGCAAACGAGCCGGATAAGCTCCCGGCTTCTTGTGTCTCGCCTTCCACGACGCTCTTGAACAGCGCCAGCAACCTTCCTGGCTGATTCAACTGCAGCGCCAAGGTAATAGCATCGCGATAGTTCCCCGCGTGCGCGAAATTCTGTAATTTTTGGTCCAGCTCCACGCGCTCCGTCTCCGCCGTAGCCGCAGCATCCATAGACGCACTAGTCGTGTCTTCCCAGAACGTGATAATACTGTCCGCACCACCAGACACGAGCGCGTTGGACGTCGGATGCGCGGCGAGCGCCCACACACGATCGGAGTGATTGTCCAGCGTACAGCTCACCTCACCAGAAGCCGTATCCCACACTTTAACAAGCCCATCCGCGCCAGCCGACGCGACCTGTGCGCCGCGCTTATCGCGGGCGTCAAGAGGATGTAAGGGCAGCCAGACGACTTTGAGGACGTTGTTGGTGTGGCCTTCGAGCGTCAGGAGGCAGCTGTAATCCGCAAGATTCCAGATCTTAACAGTCTTGTCGCCGCTGCCGGTCGCTACGTACCCTCTGTTGCTGCTGCCGTCGGCGATGGTGGGTGTGTCCTTGGGGGCGAACTTGACGGACCAGACGCCGCGGCGGTGGCCGCGCAACACGCCTTGCGTTTCGCCTTCTTCGGTCGAGAAGATTTTGACGGTACGGTCTTGCGATGCGGAGGCGAAGAGGAGGGAGGTGGGGTTGATGTCGATGGCGTTGATGTCTTTGTCGTGGGCTTTGCGCGTGTATGTTGCACGTGAAGCTCTTTTGTTCGAGCTGGATATTTCCCAGCGCTTGACTGTTTTGTCTTGGGACCCGGTGATCATGAATTTAGGGGGATGGTCGAGAGGGTTTGTAAAAGCCGGTGAGGCTGTAGGAGGCGGAGAGTGTGGTAACGATATAGCTCCGAGTGATTCGGCATGGCCGGTGAAAGTTGCGTAGCAGGTGTATGAGTTATGCTCGGGGTCTAGCTGCCAGAGGCGAGCTGTGTTGTCCTTTGCTCCTGTAGCAAGCCAATGCCCGGACCAATCCACGTCTAAGCAAATGATGATATCTTCATGTCCTCTGAGCACAGCAACATCAGCTCCGAAATATTTTCCTTCGGCTGCTTCGTTTACAGCCTGGGGAGTTGAAGACGTCAAAGATATTATTCGTATATCTTCCAGGTTCGTTGCTAGTGCTAACAGCGATCGATCAGATCCGACGTATGCCAGGTCGATCACTTCGTCGTGGGTACCAGATATGCGCCGAATAATGGGCAAAGGAGGCAGGGTATCGTTTGTTAAAAGGGTCTCGAGGGGCTGAAGAGAATGAAGAACCAGGGTTTGGTCTGCATGAACTGAGAGCACGTGGGGTAATCCACTATGGTGTATGATGTCCAGGATTCCATCCGTTTCTGTCCCGGCCTCCTGCTCTCTCGTGATTTCCATCCCTCCAGTCATCGCCCACAGCCTCAATCGACCATTTTGTCCACCAGTGAAGATGACTTCTCCATTGAGCAAAAATCCGGCACTTTCCACACCCTCCAATATTGGTATTGTACTTCTGACCTTCCATGTACGAGCATCCCACACTATCACTGTTTTATCCCTGCTCCCAGAAACCAGCGCATTCTCTTGAGCACAGAAATCCAAACTGCGAACTGCTGAAACGTGCGAGTCCAAGATAGCCGCGCTGGTTCTCTTGTGAAGGTTCCATATCCTAATTTTTCCATCTTCAGCACCAGACGCCAGTCGGAACCCCAGGGTTGTATCCTCAGCCGCATCGGTCTCTAATACGTCGCCCTCTCTGCCCTTCCTCCGCTCCTTATTTCGCCGCTGTTTGGCCAGGACCTCGTGTTCGTGAGTAGAGGTTTCAACTTGGAAAAAGTGGAGGGCGGATATAACACCACCGTGGCCGTGGAACGTATGGGTAACGAAACCTCGCCGGATATCCCACACTTTCACAATACCATCGGTGCCTCCTGTAGCGATGAGCGTGCCAGTCGTATCAATTACAGATGTCAAGACAGGAGTAGTATGGGGTTTTAAGGTCCGAAGAAGCTCTGCGCGGATGGAATATTGTTCCGTAGGTGAGGGTGAGAGGGCGAATACACGCATTGAAAGCGAACGAGAGCATATTATAAGGTGAGAGCAAGAGGGAGTTACTAGTAGAATTAGTGCTGAGGCCTAACCTAACTGGGCTCTGCAAATGCTTACAAGCAAGAGTAGTGATGGTCTCTCCATCCTGCGCTGCTCGTCAATATGTCAGAGAACTAGAAGGAAGCTCCTAAAGAATGCAAACTCACCCCTTCTACTCGTAACAATTCTTCACCAGTGGCAAGATCGGTAAGAAGCGCGTCTTCCCCGACACATGTTGCAAGAACTCGGCCGTCCTGGCTGAGCGCGACGCTTCCTCCGGTGTATATGGGTTGAATAAATTTGCCAACGTCGTAGGTGGTCTTGACGCTCGCCCTTTGAGCCATGTTGTGTGCGCTGGAACGGGACCTGTATATGCGTTTCTGGGTCACTGGAACATGGCCCTCAAGATTGTTTCCTTTTGGTGAGAATGGAGTTTCTCTCAAGTCACTTTCTGTAGTGTCTCGAAAATTCTGTTATCGATAAGGACGATTATTTTGATACTCATCCGGAGCATGTATTATATACGGGTCGCAGTAAATTGGGTCTCGGGAGCGAGAATGCCGTTTCAATGGCTGTGTCTGCAAACACTGCAATTTCGCCGAAGACCCAAGCTTATATAGGAAACCAGTATGCAATGCAAAAGACTGCAGAAAACGAGAATTTGGCTGCAGAATGTGGACCCGCGATTAAAAGCTCGGAAAATCGGTAATCCGGATGCGGAGCTACTGGCACTAGCGCTAGGCCTAATTAGGATGATATGCATGCACCGATCTCAGGCATGTGTATGCACCATAAATACATTAAAGTCTAGTTCAGAAATACTTTGGAAAAATAAATAGGTAGTACTAAAAGTGAATTACAGAAGTTAGATTAGGGTAAATGGTCACTTTCTTGAACTATGCCTGTGTATATGCTGAACCGACATTACATAATTAATTCGCATCCCACTGCCCGACTTGCCTGACAACGGGTTTCTTGAGGAAGCTTATGCCCCTGACTGGTAATGAGATTGTTGCAGATCAGTTTGCCAGTCTGCCGCTTGCGGACTGCAAGAGCGGATCTGTACCTTGAGACGACGAGGTCGCGACGGCGAAGAATCGGGGTAACGAGGTGTAACTAGTAGCCAATCTGCTCTCTCAGGTGAGTGTCTTGCTTATTTCTTTTGCAGTGATCGGGGCTTGGTTCCCATGGCTTATGTGGAGAGCTTGAGTTTCCTGCCATTTTTGCTAGAGAAGATTCGGCTTGGTTTCTGAGTGATATGGAGTGGGAAATCTGGGTTATTCTAAGGTTGGGTGCATGGAATAGTAGAGGTTTAGGGGTTGTTTAGCGATATGTTCCTTCGTGTAGTATATTTTGGCTATTGATATATGATTTACTCAAGACGAACTATTAGAATCCATTTATCTAAATATGAGGTGTTGAAAGAGCTTCGAGAGCAGCCGCGGCGACCGCAAGACTGACCAATACCAGGACGGGAATCATGCCAAAGCCGGAGCTTCAGCGCCGGGATGCCGATGAAGGTGAAGGCAGCTCTGGCTTCGCGTCAACACTAGAGAAAGCATACCCACCCGACACATCTCGAATTTCTGCTCCAACCCCTTCCACAGTTTCACCTTCCTCTCAGCCACCTTCTAGGACAGCTGAAAGGCCGCCACTCCCCACTACTAGCCCCACAATCACTCTCCACGAGCTCTCCAACCCCGACTACAGCTCCCGTCCACCCAGCTCCTCATAACATCTCTTCATCATGTACGTTGCACAACCCCTGTTATAGATGGCGGAGAGCTGACAGGACGAGCAGGGAGGTTCTTCTGGGTATAACGGGTAAAGACTTCACCATCATCGCGGCGTCGAAGGCTGCCATGCGCGGCGCAACCGTCCTCAAAGCCTCCGACGACAAGACGAGAGAACTCAACTCGCATTCCTTAATGGCCTTTTCAGGAGAGGCTGGGGATACTGGTAAACGCTCTCCATCTCCCTAATCTCCCCCCTTATGAACTTCTCCACTCCTCCAAACACTCAATAAACCGCCACGAACACGCCTCTCAAATAACCCAAGCTAACTCTCCCCATTTAGTTCAATTCGCCGAATACATCCAGGCAAACATCCAGCTCTATTCGATGCGCAACGCCATGGACCTCTCCCCGTCCGCGACCGCAAACTTCGTCCGCGGCGAGCTGGCCCGCGCTCTCCGCTCCCGCAAACCATATACCGTGAATCTGCTTCTGGGCGGCTACGACAAGATCACGGATAGGCCGTCGCTATACTGGATCGATTATCTGGCGAGCTTGGCACCGCTGCCGTATGCGGCTCATGGATATGCGCAGTGAGTGTTCTGTTTCCTACATAATATCCATCTATCCCTGCTTGTCCCGTTACTCTTACGGATATGTACCTTTCGGGCTTTGTATTACTGTAGTGTGCGGTCTTAAGCAGAAACACATGTGCTAATTATATGGCAAAGGTACTACTGCCTCTCCATCCTCGACAAACACCACAACCCCAACATCGACTTCGCCCAGGGCATGAAGATTCTCCGCATGTGCACCGACGAGCTGAAGCGCCGTCTCCCCATCGACTTCAAGGGCGTGGTGGTCAAGGTCATAACAAAGGATGGTATCAGAGAAGAGGAATATCTCGACGATTACAAGGTCGCTGTTCCGTGAGAACAGGATGCTGGGTCATGGTCAGGGCCGGACTGGGCGTTTTGGTAGATATTAACGGATGGTTGTCAAAAATACAATTTTGGAATCATGCAATTCATGATCCAGAGGGCGGAGACTGGATGCGTTAAACATGTGTCCGGATACCATCGCAGATGCGGGTTCGGAACCCATTCGTCTGTCCTAATGGGACCCCTCCGAAGCCCTTTAGAACGCTATTAATGCCAATTGCAAAGAGCCTCAAAGCAAGAGTCCGATTCAAGCCCATATCGATTGCCTCGAATCCAAGAGCCCGCACTAAGCCCATCAACGAGCATGCATCACCAAACCATCGGATTTTCCGCTGTACAAAAACGACCGCAATTCATGGCTAATCCATCAAATTTAGATGATTTGCCATTACATGTACTTGTCAATTAGATCCTACGATCACTATACAGCCCCAGTCCATCACCCAACCCAACCCAATTCAAATCAACTATTACAACACATCAGATTTCAAATTCTCATAAACTTCCCCCCCCCCCCCGGCCCAATCTATAAACAGGCGCCGCGCCAATTCCAATCCCAAACTTCTTAGTAAACCAGCTGACCCGGAAAGAAATCGACACGAAAAAGGAGACGCAAATGAAAAAAAAAGAGTGTTACACTCGCGTCGTAATATCGAAAACTCCAAAGCTCGAGGACCTCATAGTTTTACAATGTTCCCATCCATAGACATGACGATTTCATCTCTTTTCTTTTTGAAAAAATTGCATTGAAATAACTCGCTTTCCACGCCTGTACCATGCCTATGCCGGTCCAATCCTAGCGTAATAAAATCCCATCAGGCCATAAAAGAGGAAATATGTCATACTCTTCTTTTGAATATCCCTAACGAATCTCCCTAACTCATAGGCCATAATCTCATCCTCACCACATATTTCTTTCAACCACCATCACCACTCCACGACCACGAGATCGGCCAGTATATCGGTGTCTCCTGCCCCCAAATAGTAATTGTCACATCCCGCTCGACTCTCCTTGATACCCCATGAACGGATCGAACCAATCATCACCGCTAAAATTCAACCCATCAAATCCCTGCGCCATCCTATTCAGTTCGTCATTCCACTCCATATCCGCACTTGTGCTCGTATGAATCGGGCCGAGCAGGGGGGCAGGCTGGTTCGGAAACGGGGCGAACAGGTAATTCATTGGCTGCGTCGAAGTCTCGCGAGGGGCGAGGCGTTGGCGCTTCTGCATGACCTGTGATGAAGGGTTGAGGAAATGGCTGCGTTTTTCCGAGCGGTAGGCGGAGCCGCTGCCGGAGGAGGGCGACGTGGGCGACGTGGGCGAGGTTTGGGAGAAGGAGCCGAAGTTAAAGTTGGAGAGGATGTCAGAGTTGCGGTAGAGGGATGTTTCGGCCTCGAGGGGAAGGATGATGTTCCATTTCTGAACGAGGCCCTTGATCGTGTTGAGGGAGCCCGCGGCCCACTCATTACAGTGGACGAGGTCTTGGAAGCTATTGCAGGCAGCAGTGAGGTAGTTTGTCGAGGAGATGGTGGGTACATTGATGATGTGGATGGTGCATGCTGTGATGAGGCAGTGCACTTGGAAGGTGTAGATGCCGACGAGGTCGTAGAGGCGGCGGTGCTGCGCGAAGATGTCGGAGATGGCATTGGCAGATTGGCGACATACCTCACGCGGGGAGACTTCGGATTTGGTGAACTTTGCTTTGAGGAACGGACGGAAGAGAAGAAGAACGGCGGCGTGATAATACATGCTGGAGATGCTTGGTTAGATGCTGCGATATGCATTCATGGAAGAGCAAGAGCGCGAGTGGAACAGTCCAAACAGTCATATCGGACATGGCAGAAATATCTCGTGAAATTCCAAAGTGGCAGAACTTACTGAAGACATAAAACGTGAGGTGGTGCATTGTCAATGCTCGAGACGATTTGGGGTAGTCGGCGATACCACTGCAGGTACTTGTTGTACTCGTCTAGTAGGATACTACCGCTCAGAACTTGCGCCGGCGCAAAGAACATCTGAAGTGTCGAGTTTACTATCTTAGACAAGGCGGCGACTTGGTTGAAAGTGGTCGATCTTGCGCCAGGTCGCTTACCGCCTGGAACGTCGTACGCAAGCCACTCTTCTTCATCATCCTCTTTGCTGATCGGCGGTAGGTCAACGGTAATGGCGTTGGTAGGTATTTGAGGCAATCGGCCAAGTGTGAAACTCGTTACCCTGTGGAAATCGATATAAGCAAGAGCTTCCAATCATGAGTTCAAGTGGCGTTGAGATTCCTCACTGGTCAGCAATGAAACAGCCCCAAAATGCATGTACGCGGGCTGTCTCTTCTCTTCTTTCGTTGTCTAGAAGTCGGTCGGTCGGTAGCTTATCACTTCGAAGGTGTAGGTTGATATCTAGAGCCATACGTGAGCTACGACCGGCATACATCCACAGCGAACTGAGTTGGCCACGATTCCCTTCAACATGACATAAAAGATACAAGGCTGCAGTAGTAGGTATGCTTGGGGTCTGAGTCTCATTCAGGAGCGCTACGGCTTCGTCGAAGAAGTCGAGGCCAGCTGTCTTGGGGTCATTTGGATCACGTCGAGCCTCTGGTCGTCGAGACAACAAACACCCCGCGGCACAGAGGGCATTAACAAGGACTCGAGAGCAATACTTGGTCCTCCCGGTCACCATGTCTTCCCGAAAGAGCTTCTCGGGGAAATTCTGGAAAAAGGAGTGTTGCCAAGAGAAGTATAGAGACAGTAGATGTTCGATGAATTCAAAATCATCAGTCACGGAGGTCCAAGGTTGATTCATCAAAGGTGTATGAGCATCTAGGGCTCGGATGTTGTCGTCCGCGTGGGTTCCGGTACCCTTAACCAATCCAAAGGTTTGCTCTCGGGTAGAATACTCGGCTTCGATTCCTGGAGTTACCTCGAAGTCGCGAGAACTTAAGACCTGTAGTAGCGTTCCGGATCGAAGGGCGGAGAGAATCATAGCGATGTCTTCGTGCAGCCGCAAGCGTCGGACAATTTCGTTCACTTCAGGAGGTGACGAGGTCGCAATATGTCGTATTAGATTTTCATACTGCTCGAGCTTTGATCCACTAGCCAAAGGACTCGTAGGGCTAGATATGTCTGCGATAGATATACTTAGTGAACGTGATTTCGTAAATTCAGTGATGGTAAATGGTGACCAACTTACAACTACTCCCAGGGGCGGATACGGAGCCTTCTCTCCGTTCACTTAACGTCCGATCACTGCCACGCAACGACTGAGCTACTTGATGGACATCTTCGCGGCTGCGTAGTCGGCCTAGGATCTCTGAAACTTGGTCTTCAGCTCCGCTCTGGAGGGTGTAGGCTAGAGTCTCCAAGGCAGCCTTCTCCTCTTCGAGATGCTCAACATTATCCCTTAGAAAGGTTAGGCGCCGCTGCTCATCTGTCATGTCATACATGCACGACCCATCTCTCGCAAGGCATTGGGAGCAGTTGGGTCTCTTGCCATCACACTATAAAATTTCCCATTGGTCAGTAAGATTCTCTCTCGACAAAAAGGTTGGGGGCGATCCAGAGGAAGCGTATCGACCTTAGTCTTCCTTCTCCGACAGGGAACACACGCGACTATTGTAATTTTCCCTCGTTTTGCGTACGTGGGCCTATTTGGCCCTGGTGGTTGATTCGGGCGGTCTCGCAATTGATCGAACTTGGAGGGCAAAGGAAGGATTGGTCGCGCGCTCATGATAGGCGTTGAGGAGGCTGAAAGGTCTGAAAAAGACCTCGGGAAGGGAGTCTGCTCCCGTTCTCTATCATTTCAGAAAAAATTAAGTTTCCTAGGCCTTTTCTTGAATCCACAGCACACCGAATATAAGAATGTGGTGCTGTAAATGCGATGGAGGATTTACATTCGGACCCAACTCCGCCTCCCCGTCTGTTTCTCTGCCTAGTGACGACGGGTCCGTGGCCCGCTACGGAAAGGGTAACAGCCAATCAACCAGTGAGGCAGTAGGCCAATCAGCGCAGTTCGGACCGACCCCGATACCCCGGCTAGATATTGCATGCCGGTTACTCTTAGTACGTCCAGATCAGTTGAGTATTCGTATGTAGGTACCTAAAACGCTTTTGATGGACTTTTGACATTTATGCCGCATATCTCGAACGTCTGTACTCGGAGTATTCTTCGATGCTGCACCGAAGGGGGCAGTGAGCGACAGTTCCGAAAGATAGGAATGACCGCGCGTGCCGGCCCAAATGAGAGGCTGGAACGGAGGCCTTGTTCATAGCTTGCATAGGGATTGCATAGGGAGATTGTCCTGCCCGGCAACTCGATGAAACTGAGGCTGGCTCTGATTGGCGCAACGATGCTGCATCGCGATGATGTGAGGAACACTGCCATCATAGTATGTCTGACGATCAGAGTGGCGATGGAGCCGTGGCGTGAGGCTCGCATGAGTCCTGGCTGGTAGGAGGTCACGCCAATCCTGGAAATAGCATTGATTTGGCACCATTCCGCAATGCAGTTGGAGAATATTCCTAGCTCTGGAGGGGATGTCCAGGTGCTGTACCCCTTGAGCGCTGCCGAGAGATGGTACTTGTGCAAATGCCATGGGCCCCGCAGCAGTTGATGATCCGTGCACTAATGACTAAGGGCGTCAACATCCGAGGTGCGCACACAAAACTCTGCTCGCCTCTTCCCAACTCTTCTTCTCTTCTTCATCAAAAAGTAACGGACCCAGCCACGATCATCAGCATTCCATTGTTGCTCTTGATTGCCAGTCATTCATTTGACGTGGGTCCGGAGAGGAACCTGTCGGAAATAGGAAGCATCCGTATCGTGGGTCGTCTTAACTGACGGCGAAGGGACGGGAGCGCCAATGATGGCAGTACATGAGGATCGTAGATTGCGGCTGGTGTTACAGATTTGCAATGCTCTGCTCACTGCGCGCGAGTTCACTTCTCGACCTGCCGCGCCCTTTTGCCAGGGTTTCTGGTACCTACGTATCAGCCGTGTGGCGAGGAAGACCACTATCACGGGGAGGGCTATTTTGATCCGACTCCTAAGCTGACTTGGCTTCCCGCGTGCTCAGGGAAGATAGATTGTGGCGAGGGCTCATCATCTGTCTTTTACTGTCTTTTAAGCTCCGTAGGTCATGTGCTGTGTTCGAAGCGATGTGCAGCCTTGGATATTGTGTGCTAAATGTGGCTCGAGAGGGGCGGCGTTTTTGATAGTGAAAGAATTTGTGTATAGCAACCCATTTCTACACATACGTTAGCCATGTGGCACTCAATGCAATGTTGGGCCTGTCGGTCGTCAGTGGCACGAAATAAGGTTCACAGACTGGCGGCCAACCGTGTGGAATTGTTGTACGAAGCGTAGAATGTGCTGGATCTATATCGAAAATCCGATGTTGCAATGACACACAAACACCTCTCAAACGAACTGGGGACAACGACTGTTAAGTATTCATGTCGATAATCTGATTCTGAACAGTTTAGTCTGGGTCGAATCATATTTCTGACAAATGATTCCAATGCATGTTCCCAGACGTGAAATCAGTATTTCATTGGACGGGAGACCTTTCCGGCCCTCTAAGACCGGAGGTAGCTCCTCGCTTGCTACCTACAAGAATCGACAGAGCTTTGTACGAGCGTGCTACTCTCCAGCAAGGCCTCGGACAACTTTCGTCGTTCAAGAGACGAACGCCAATTTACAACCTACCCCAACCAAAGAACCTCTTTCCAACCCAAGTAACAAAAATCCACTGACAGCCCCAGAGAGTGAGGTCCAATGCCACTTCAACTACCCCACACAAAGCCAACTTTCCAGAGAGGATACCAGCAGCTCTCAAGCCAAGCCGTGACGAGTTTCTCGACCACAAATTAAACAGCAGAGGTGGAGTTCTTCCGAGAATAACTAGGCCTCGTGGGTCTGACCTTAAAAACTGTAATGCCACCATTTGGACGCTGGCAATCCTCAGAGGAAGCGTCAGCCAGGTCACCATCTGGTTCTTTAGAATGGTCCCAAGCATCTGCCCCGGTTCCAAGGAGAGTTGAGTTACCCGGTGAAAGGGCCACCGGCGATGCGCATCGGAGCAATGTCCAGGAGTTGGACTTTCACTCAAATGCCGGAAATGCAAGTCTGCTTCGGCATTTTCCACTGGAATCGACGTCACGTGTGGCAGTCGGACTTCAAGCTCAACTATGCCTTCCGCCGCATCTCTCGATGTAATGCGAACAGTTGGATCCATCATGTTCAGGCTTGCTTCGGAAGCTGTATGCGATACTGGCGAAAACGGCCCTGACGGCTCAACGAACAATGGAGCATGTCCAGCGTCCAGGGATTCAGCCATAATTTGCTGCGCCAAAGCTCCAGTGTGAGCTAGTGGGAGTTCAAGCGGGCTCAGATCGATGATTGACCGTCCTCCAATTTCGGTCTCTCGGCTTTGCCGATCCGCATATCCATAATCCCGACTTTGCCGTTCCCGAGGTTTAGTGGTATGGCCCGGAGGTAAGTACGGGCGACCCCATTGAAGAAAGGTCATTAACCTGTTAATTGCGTTCCTTGCAACCATTGGTGTTTGTTTGCGAAGGCCGAGTATCATAGCTGCACGCCGTTTGGTCGTATCGTCTGGATTTACTAAATCTGGATTGTCGGGTTGAATTGTGCTGGAATCTATTGCTTCGTATATGGTGCCATACACCCACTTCTCTGCGTACTGTTCTAAGCAGAGCAAAACCAGAGGGGAGGCCAACAATGATTGAATACAGCCTAAAATCGCACCAGCAGTGAAATCGGTGGGGACTGAAATGCCTTGGATGGGCGACATGGCTGTAAATGGAACGAATGATTCGAGCGGAGGAAGAACAGGTCGGGCGGGGATTAAGTGAAGTCGCTGAAGGGCGGCGTGGTAAAAAAGTGGACAGAAAGCAAGCTCCACACACAGTCGAAAACTACAATTTGTCAGTATTATTGCTCTGCGCTCATGCGCTATGGATAAATCAGTCCAGCAAAGAAGTCTTACAGCTGATGGGTAGAGGGTCTCCATTTTTGAAAAAATCGTTTCGTCCTCCTCGATGCACGAGCCCAGAGGAGTAGTCGCTCAATAGGTCGAAAACTCAGGCCAATATAACCCGTGATCTGAACAGCGACAGAGGAGAGTAAATGCGCAGGGAACCCAGCACAAAAAAAAGACCAAAACCCCGCCAAGCGATACTGAGATGAAACAAGCTCTGTGAAGCGAGCATCGATCGGAGTATTAAATGTCTTCACAATATAAATAGGTAAGTTAGAGAGTTTCATGACCGTTCTCTCGCAAGGCTTACCAGTAGCCCATCCCTAAGACAATCAATCCACCAAGTAGAAACATATTTAGATAATGCCGAGACAATCGCAATGCTGTTGCCAACAGAGTCTTCCGCCTCTAGCATCTCCAACTTTTCTTTCCTTTCATTGAGGTACTGAAGGCTCATCTCCGATGGTGGTGAAGGCCTCCTCTCCACAACCCCAATGGCAGCGAGAACATCATTCTGGGCTTCTCTCAAAAGCCTTCCATGTTCACGAGATCTTGGATTTATTGGGTGCCCTCTGTCGTCGTAGACTTGGACATAGCTGTTGTCGTTTGGTCCCGATCCAAGGGTCGCATCATTTGATGATGGTTCAAGACGGGCATCTTCTGTCGGCTCTGAGGGTATTTGATCAGGAGTTTCGAATGCTGAGCGCCCCTACGAGGAGTGTTAGTTCAGCAGTAGACAGAAAATGAGACAAGTATCTAGGATTTAGAAGCCGGAATGAATTAAGGCTAGTTTGTTGACTTACGAGTGCCAGGCGCGTCAGGTAAGCTTGCCTACCCATGCTGGCCGGATGATGGATCTAGCAGAAGAAGATGAAGACTCCAAGAGCGCACTGCGCACATCGTTGTAGAGCTTAGGGTCTGTGAACGTGAACCGTCTCAGTCGCGTCTTAATCGCAATTGCATGTACGGGCCGTATTTCTCCGTGCTCCTGACCAGAGAGACCATCCCACCTTCAAGTGCAAAAAGGTGGAAATGGTGGGCAAATCCCACCAAAAGGAACAAGATAGACTACCATCTGTTCATTACTTTATTTTTACTTTACACATGGGGGTTTCCCCCGATGCGCCGTCCTCGCTGCACTCCACCGTGTGTTGCATCGCCCTGTTTGTTGGTTTTGCACCTCACCTCACCTCATGCCGCCCGCCTCTGCAGCCTTGCCCCACCATTATTTCGAAACCCCTCCCTCAACCATATATTTGAGCACACCATCCCCCATACTCGAGGAAACACGATACTTTGCTTTTTTCCCCCATCAATCTGCAAAAATTTGACAGCAAATCTTCACGTAAGTCTTGTCATTTTCTAATTGCCTCAATCCGCGGCCGAAGTCGCACCCAATTGGGGACACACATGCCAACGCAGACGGTCCGGCGGCGGCGTGGCCTTATCTGGAGAAAGCTGCTTTTTCCTTTCAATGCAACCATTCAAAACGTGAACTAGCACCTGACATCGCCTTACGGATAGCCTTTTATAAATCCCATCCATCCCTCCAGAACGTTTATTATTTGATACCCGCTCTTCAATTGCTTCCGCTCATCCTTGAACGCCGTTACTGACCATCCTCCGATCATAGTTAAAATGGCCATCTCCAAGATCCACGCTCGCTCCGTCTACGACTCTCGTGGCAATCCGACCGTCGAGGTTGACATTGTCACCGAGACTGGCCTCCACCGTGCCATTGTCCCGTCTGGAGCTTCCACAGGTGCGAGAATACCACGATAGGGATTGAGGAATTGTTCGGGAACAACCGGCTGATCGGGTCCGCAGGTTCACACGAGGCTTGCGAGCTCCGCGATGGAGACAAAACCAAGTGGGGCGGAAAAGGTATGGACCTAGATAACTAATATTCGGGCGAGAACGGTACTGACGCATGTTTCCTTGCCAGGTGTGACCAAAGCCGTCGGCAATGTCAACGACATCATTGCCCCTGCGCTGATCAAGGAGAATATCGATGTAAAGGACCAGTCCAAGGTTGACGCCTTCTTGAATAAGCTCGATGGAACCACGAACAAGACCAAATTGGGCGCCAATGCTATCCTCGGTGTTAGCATGGCAGTTGCAAAGGCTGCCGCTGCTGAGAAGGTGCGTTAGATTTTGCAGACGGGGGTTTCTTAGACACTGACATAGACAGGGTGTGCCACTCTACGCCCACATCTCCGATCTCGCAGGCACCAAGAAGCCTTACGTCCTCCCCGTGCCCTTTATGAACGTTCTCAACGGTGGCTCCCACGCCGGAGGCCGTCTCGCCTTCCAGGAGTTTATGATCGTCCCATCGTACGTACAACCACTATACCGGGCATAACTGGAGGTCCTAATGTTGTATAGAGAAGCACCATCTTTCTCCGAGGCTATGCGTCAAGGTTCCGAGGTCTATCAGAAGCTCAAGACTCTCGCCAAGAAGAAGTATGGTCAATCCGCCGGAAACGTTGGTGACGAAGGTGGTGTCGCTCCGGATATTCAAACCCCCGAGGAGGCTCTCGACCTGATTGCTGAGGCTATTGAGGCGACTGGTTATACCGGTAAGGTCAAGATTGCCATGGACGTCGCATCTAGCGAATTTTACAAGACCGAGGAGAAGAAATACGACTTGGATTTCAAGAACCCAGACAGCGACCCTACCAAATGGATCACCTACGAGCAACTCGCGGATTTGTACAAGTCGTTGGCTACCAAGTACCCGATTGTCAGTATCGAGGATCCTTTCGCAGAGGATGACTGGGAGGCATGGAGCTATTTCTTCAAGACTTCAGACTTCCAGATTGTTGGGTATGTCGTTATTCTAGCTTTGGCTTAATTGATTGCTGACATGATATCGCAGTGACGACTTGACAGTCACCAACCCTACCTTCATCAAGAAGGCCATCGAGCTCAAGTCTTGCAATGCGCTTCTCCTCAAGGTCAACCAGATCGGTACTATCACCGAGGCCATCCAAGCCGCCAAGGACGCATTCGGAGCTGGCTGGGGTGTCATGGTATCTCATCGATCCGGTGAGACTGAAGATGTTACCATTGCCGATATCGTCGTCGGTCTTCGTGCAGGTCAAATCGTAAGTCATCGTCACGAATCAAACAAAAAGAGATGCCAGCATACTGACAAGAAGCAGAAAACCGGTGCTCCAGCGAGATCTGAGCGTCTCGCCAAGCTTAATCAGATCCTTCGCATCGAGGAGGAACTCGGCGACCAGGCCATCTATGCGGGCGAGAGCTTCAGGACTGCTGTCAATTTGTAAACGGGCGGCGAGGATTTGAATATAGCTGTGGGAAAGGCTAAACACCTCTCTGCGCGTCCCTTTACCATACACACGCTTCGATGCAAGACTGGACTGATGGCATCTCTCCACGAATTACAATGAATGTACAACGATAGCAGTAGAATAAAAGCGGATATGAATTGAAGAACCTTTGAAAGGTGCTTCAACAGTTGTTGTTAGCTCCTTTAAGCTTGGAATTGTGGCGCGGCCAATTTTATAGGCTAGCGTGCGCCACGTATGTATGAGAATCAGGCCTCTGGGACTTCTTGATGAACCGACGTTCTAACGGACGCGACAGTTAAAAGGACATTCATGCACCTCGCGGATAGCTTGAGCTAAAACGCAGCCTAACGGCAGCCCGAGCAGTGTGAAGAAGCGATTCCGAATTCGCTATTATATATCTCTGACCACCAACCCGTCCCGATTCTTACCTCTATTCTTCAACCACAGGTTCCCGTTCCCCCTCTTCCTTAACACATCTGGTAATCTCCACTCCGTCCTATACAAAGAACCCGATCAGCCCGCCATACACATACATCTCTCCTTTCCTTCAGTCCAATCGAAGCCATTGAAAAGTTATAACTCACCGGCACACCCGTAGGCTCGAAGCTCTCAACTAGCATACTCTCATACACGAGATTCGGATTCCCTTTTACAGTCGTATTGAGCATATCACGTCCTTGCCGCTTCTCGTACTGCAGTACCGTTCTGGGCGCGAAACGAGGGTCGATGCCGTCACCTAAGACACTTTTTTCGTCTGGACCCCCTCCATCCCCTTCACCACTGCTCTTCTTCTCCCCAGCAGCAGCAGCGCGTTTCTCAACGACGCTACTCCGTACGTACTCCAGATACGGCGGGTTCCCAGGCTTAATGACATTGTCAGCCGCGAGGACGGAGCCGGAAGTGATGAGCCGGAGCTCCTCGCAAAGCTTAAGGTCCGTTGTGTATGCCGGTTTATAATGATCTAGGAACAGCAGATCTATACGCGCGAGGTCGCCGGCTGCGTGGAGGCGCGAGATTGACACGTCGCTCGATCCGACAACGACTTTTACAATGTCGGCCAGCCCGGCGAGGTCCACGAGGGAGGCGGCGACGGCGGCGAAGGACGGGTTGCGCTCTAGGCTGGGATTGTATCAGTAGATGTAGCACACACTCGCCGCTGGAGAAATTGGCTTTGGACTGGCTACCTGAAGTAGCGGGTCCCGCCTGCTTTGCGTACTGCGTCGCCAAAGAGGATGCACGAGTATCCGACGTAGCCGCCTAGTTCGACCTAATCCCATTCCTTACACATCAGCTCTGTCCAAAACATAACCCCTTCTCTCGGATACATGACATGCGTGGGCGGGATTATATACCATAACCCGCGGCTTCACTTCCTGAATGAGCCCCGTAACAATCCTCCCCTTGTCCTCGCCAACATTCATGAGATATTTCCTCGTCCGCGCGAACTCATCAACGGCGGCGAGGACGCGGAGGGGACAACCGCGAATCGAGTCGATATCCGGCTTGCCGTAGATGAAGTGGAGGAGCTCGAATTCGCGCCCGTCGTCGAAGAAGGTGGGGGTTTGCGGCGCGTAGGCCTTGGAGCTGTCGAAGGGAGCCATGTTCTTTTTTCGGGGGTGTTTGGTTGTTGGGTGTGTATGGGGGTTTTTTTTCCTTCCGTTTCTTTCTTTGGACTTATGTGAAGGAGACGATTGGAATATGACCTGTTCACACGCACACACACACATATATATATATATATATTCAACTCAAAATCGTGCTCCTAAAATCGCAATGCTCGTTGGGCCCCCCCCCC
>KV745430.1:0-17913 GCA_001692735.1 Lepidopterella palustris CBS 459.81
TGACCAGCCAGTCCTGTGCCGGGTGATCCGCACATCCGCACGTATAATGCTGGCGGCTCGAGCGAACGTGTGTCAGAGGTCGTGCAGATCGAACTTGATCTTCCAAAGTGGCTGATGAAGTTCCACTTCGCCGTCCTCGCAATAATCCTATACTGTGCTGGCTTCTCCATAGCGCAAGTCGGACCTTGTGTCAGCTGGAAGCTGGTGCAAAGATTGAATCGCTTGTTGATTGAAAGGAGGGGATACCCCTATCTATATACCAATACGTCGCTGAAACAGTGGTGTTACTAGAGCTGAAACGTCCTAGCCAACACCTTGCTACAACCGGTATGGAAAATGGCTCGATCCTATGAGATTCCGACTATTAAAACACCAATAACAGAGCAGATCCGGAGAACGGTATTGGTAACTTCTATTACTGCGAAGGATACGGTAGGTTCCGCTCTTCAGGACAGTCGTGTGCATGCCAAGTACCAGGTTTACATGCGCTGATGCGGCGAGGTATAGGCAATGTTATTTCGGAAATCCAGACGGCAATAATGTCTGCAACCCTCCCAGCAGCATATAAGAGGCAGGTGGAATCTTAAAAATTAAATAGGTATTAAGCTCACTACCCCTAAAGCCGTCCTCCTTAGATGTCGTATAACTTACCAAAATGTGCCAACCTGAGTATATTATATATTATATACAACACCACTTAATAAGCCTGCCCTTTAAGCATACAATTCTACATAGGTTATAGTCCTATAGCGCCTGTTCTGCTTTTAAAATAAAGCCTATGTTTTACTTATAACGAATTCTTAATAAACTAGCAACTAATTAGTTATCTAGATTATAAGTCGAAAATTAAGGTAGGCAGGTAGGCAGAAAGGCAGAAATAAGAATTAGGAAGCTGTTTATATGCTCAAGCAGGTAACAAAATTCTTCTCCTTGACGAAAAATATTATGCCCTGCTAATTTGCATTGCCGTTTAAAGTGGACAAAACTGACGTGACGGAACAGCTAGGGTAGTAAAGAGCGATAGGCTAAAGAGGAAGAGCACAGCAGCGTGACTGAGTGTGGGTGATTAGTGCCCGAGCTGGGTGAGCAGTGGGCAAGGCGAGCAGCCCTTAAGCAGTAGGCTGTGCTCAGGGTTGCTCAAACCGTGCTTGGGGTTGCTCAAGCCGTGCTCGGGGTTGCTCAAGCCGTGCTCAGGGCTGCTTATCCTCAGCTCAGGTTAAAGCAGCGCCTACTTGAGCCAAGACGGAAACGGAACTAGGGTCTGGCTGTAGAGGCGCAGAGCATTGGAATGACGAGTTCCCAGACATGCGCCACCTTGTTGAGGCACGTGTAGGCTTGCACTGCCACAAATGCCACACTATCGGCATGACGCGTTCTGCAGCCGATATTACGGAGCAGGCAGGCGCGCGCACAGACGTGACCCGGTGTCAGCTTCCCCAATCTTCACTTGGCCACGACATTAATACCTCGCCAAAAGCCTCAACCTCAACCACACTCCTAATTTCTACTTCTTTTCTTTATCCCATTACAAAGTCCAATCCTTTATATTTGCGCCTGGCCACTTCTGAGCAAGGAAACAAGGCAAATCCTGAAATCATGGACGCCTTTGCCCCACCTTCAGTAAGTCAAATGGCGGGGCAACTCCATATGAGCGATTTACTGATGCTACACCAGGGTCCTCCTCCTCCTAAGGTACCGGAAGGCTGGAAAGCTCTCTGGAATTGTAAGATTACTTCATATCAAGTGCCCGTGAACATGTACGGCTAACATGAGCATCATAGCCGAATACAAAGAATGGTTCTACGTCAACATCTACACCAAGAAATCGCAATGGGAAAAGCCCACCGAGCCCATCTACCCTCCCGGCGAGGAAGCGCCAGCTGGCCCTCCTCCCACATACAATCATGGCGAAGCGAAACCACTCGTGGCTGAGAAGTCTGGACTGTCTTCGAACAACCCGTATGTTGCAGCTACGGGAGGTGCAGGTTCTGCTCACGATATCAGCGAAGATGAGCGCTTAGCCCGACAACTTCAAGAAGAGGAAAATGCACGTGCTCATGGCCGTCCAGCTAGTCGGGGAGCTTCGGACGGCTACTACCAAGGAGCAGGGAGCCAGCAACCAGCGTACGGCCAACAGCCAGCATACGGACAACCTGCTGGTTACGGACAGCCAGGCTACTCGCCTCAGCCTTCGCCGTTACCAGAGCGCGACGCTGGCAAGGCAAAGGGTGGTTTCCTAGGAAAGCTACTCGGCAAGAGTTCTCACTCCAAACCGCAATACGGTTATCCTCAACAAGGTTACCCGCAACAAGGCTACCCGCAACAAGGTTACGGACCTCCTCAAGGCCAGTATGGTGGCTATCCACCCCAGCAAGGATACTACGGCGGAGGGGGATATCCTCAGCAGCAATATGCTCAACAACCTCCTAGGAAATCTGGCATGGGCGCTGGAGGGGCTGCAGCGTTGGGACTTGGTGGTGGTTTGCTAGGTGGAGTACTCCTGGGAGAAGCCCTCGATGGAGGTGATGACGGAGGTGATTATGGAGATGATGGTGGTGATGGCGGCGGCGACTTTTGATGCTATTGCTACAATTTATGACCCTTAAGACTGGATCTGTCAATAATGGGGACTATTCAAGGTGCTTGATTGATATGGGATCTCTTTTCTCCAAATAAGTCTGTTTTACAAGCAAATAAATGAGCTTCAAAATCCTAACATTACATGCTGCCTATCAAAAAGAGTTTCAATGACGTCGATTGGCCAAGCCACGGTCGGATGGGGTGAGCTACCCACAGATACATTTCTACTGATCCTCTTCAACATCATATTAAGTACCCACCACCATAAAGATGTCAACAAACCACGAAAAGAAGAACATTATAATAATAGGTCCGCCACTCGACCTCTCTCACCCGACTCAATCGTCACTGACGACTCTCGTCCAGGCGGCGGAATCATCGGATGCACAACCGCGTATTTCCTCTCACACCATGCCAAATTCAACCCCGCCACACATGCCATCACCTTATTAGAAGCCACGAAAATAGCTGGGGGAGCTTCAGGGAAGGCGGGAGGGCTTCTTGCGCTGTGGGCTTACCCGAGCTGTATCGTGCCTCTCAGTTACCGATTGCACAAAGAGGTTCGTATCTTTAGAGTCTTCACCACGAGAAATAATCTAACGCGACGGTATTCAAGTAGCTCGCGGATAAGCATGGCGGGGCTGAGAGGTGGGGATACCGCCCAGTGCACTGTGGACAATTAGATGCGCGAGGAAGTATGACCGGAAATACCGCTAGTAGAAAAGATTCCAATGCAAAGGAAGGATTGGCGGCCTCGGTCTCGCTGCAAAAGAGAAACCAGGAAGCAATCGAACTGCTCAAAGCAGCAGGCATCCCCCAAGACCTCGACTGGGTCATAGCAGAGAGTGTGCAAGCATACGACTCAATGGGCGACCCGACCACAACAGCACAAGTCCATCCCTACCAATTCACGACTTCTATGGCTGAGCTGGCGCAAGAAAAGGGGGTAAAGATAGTCCTTGGCTCAGTCACAAGCATCAACCGCTCCAGCTCCTCCAGTACCGTGGAAAGCGTCACGTACACGTTCAAAGACGACAACTCCTCGCACACACTACAAGCCGACACCGTCATCCTAGCCGCAGGTCCTTGGACTCAAACGATCTACCCACCCGCCCCCATCTCCGCCCTCCGCGCGCACAGCGTCACGATCCGCCCTTCCCGCACCGTATCAGCCTACGCGCTCTTCACCTCCATCACTTTACCAAAAGCTACGAGGCGCGGAGGTACGACGACAGTATCCCCAGAAATCTACGCCCGTCCCAACAACGAACTCTACGCCTGCGGCGAAGGCGACACACTCATCCCGCTGCCTACCACCACAGACCTCGTGCAGTGCGATGAGCGCCGCTGCCAGGATATCATAGAGCAAGTCGGTGCTATCAGCGCCGAGCTGCGCGACGGCGAGGTCACGGCGAGGCAGGCCTGCTACCTACCCAACGTGAGCCCGGGCGGAGGTCCGATGATCGGGGAAGTCTCGAGAGTTAAGGGGTTGTTGATTGGGGCCGGGCATACGTGCTGGGGGATTCAGAATGCACCGGCGACGGGGTGCTGTTTGGCGGAGATTGTGTGGGAGGGGGGAGTGAAGAGTGCGGATTTGAGAACCTTGGAGCCGGGGAGGTATATGTGAATGGAATGGGGTTGGGAGGGGTTCAGGTGAGTGGAGGGGTGGGAATAAATGGATTGGGGAGAGGGTGGGAATAAATGGGCCGGGGGAAGGTGAGTGATGTGATCACTTCCACTTGACGTCCTACAGCACTAATACTAGCGTGAGTGATGGGGCCCGCCGGGCGGGAAAAGAGTCACACACCATGCCACACCTAAGACCACTGTTATATACCTGGAATATGGCATACGCATAAGGCCTGGAAACTAACCATCTCTGCTCAGGCACTTGTCGAATAACACGCGCCGAAGACACCTAGGAGTCCTTCAAACTTATTTCGCCCATATAATAAGAGCGTCGGAACAGGCTGTTGTATTTATTTGCCAAGGTGACTTTGTTTTTTTATAGTGTGCCACCTTTTTAGACTGCCACGTGAGCGTGAGGGCTAGGGATCTATTACCGAAGAAATATCCTGGAGAGTGTGGTGATTAGAGTAAGGATATGTAAGATGATTGGGATAGGAAAATCTGATCTTTTCAGACTGGCAAATTTGTTTTGTTGACGTTAATAGAAATCATGAAATAGCAGGTTACTAGTGAGGTTATGGTTTCAGAAGAGCAGGTGGGAGGACTACAGATACTCGGATGCTAATGATATTGGTGATGGTGGCATACGATAAAGGTATGTTCTCTTTGAATACCAATCATGATATCCAACAAGGACAATGCAGCTGAAGAAACTGAAGTGGCTTCGAACAACATCACCTACCCCTACAACCCCTCCATCCCCGCGCAAACACACCCACAGCAAACCCCATTCACTCATCCGCGCACGTCCTACAAACAAAAAACCTCTCACTCTCCTCCACACTCTCCCCCAACCGTCTCCATACCGTACTCACCACCCTCCCCGCCGTATTCGGCCTCGCAACCAACACCACCCCGGTCCCCCTCCTCCCCCGCCAAACTTCCATGTCGATGTTCCCCCCGCAAATATTCCGCAGAGCCTGCACGACGGGAGAGTTGTCGGCGCCCCATATGCTGCTGTAGGCGGATTCGTCGGGGTAGAAGACGCGCAGCTCGAGCTTGCGGAAGAGGGGTGTGGGGGCGGGGGGGAGGAGGGTACGGGCGAGGGTGCCGAGGGCGAGGTGGGCGGTTGTGGTTGTGAGGTGGGAGTGCGGAGGGAGCGGTTCGTGGAGGCGGAAGCGGAGGCGGAGGCGGGAGCGGGGGCGGGTTGCGGGGGAGCTGCTCCCGCCGGTAGCGTTAATCGTCGAGGCAGAGGATGTTGAGCTGTTGTTGGGCTGGTTTTGTACTTTCAGCGTGTGGTAGCCACTAATGTACACGCAGCGCGCCTGGCAGAGCAGGTACGGACATATTGCTTTCAGGACCAAGAGGCCGTGCGGGTATGTCAAGTAGAGCGCGAGGCCGCCACGGGAGGCGTGCGGGAGACGGAAGCGGATATGTGCGGTCAGTTCGGCGTAGATGTGTTTGTTTGTCTGCAGGAGGGCGAGAGGGGTCGGGTGCGGGAGGATGTCGGGCGCATGCGGGCTGCTGCGCGCAGAGCCATTGCTGTTGGTCTCGTCTGGAGGCTGTGGGAGCGTGATCGGGTTTATTATGGAGAGCAGGGAAGGGTCGAAGTGGCTTCGGATGAGGGGGACGTGGTTGGGTGGTAGGCCGGGGATTGTGGTGCGCGGTATGAAGTCGGGAGCGGTGGGGTCGTCGCCGGAGATGGCGGCAGAGGTGATAGTTATGGAATTTGTGTCGTGGAGCGCGTAGTCGTAGATTTGAAGGCGTAATTCTGTGGGGAGTTCGAGGAAGAAGGATCGACTCGTGGGCTGCCGGAGTGACATTGGATGGGAAATCCTTGGAGTATCCTCAATATTTGAAGTTGCTTGCATTGTTTATACTGCCCGTGGAAATATTTGTTGACCGTGCAAGTTTGGGACGATGCCAAGATTATTACCTCGCTCTTAGCCAGGGGTCCGGCCCAATCTAACCAAGTGTGGTTAAGCGTATAGTACTCAAAATACCCATGTACCTCCGCACCATCGCTCGCCGTTACATATTCCAAGCCGTATTCTCGATCCAACTTGCTCTCCTATCTTGCACCGTGGTTGCTACCCACAATCTTCTGATTCCAGTAATCCTTGTCAGGTCGTAAATGTCCAAAGACTACACACCAAGAACACACAATGTCCAACTACCTCAAACCCTTTGGATGACTGGGCGGCAGCTCTCAATGCATCTAGATTAGCCAGAGTCACACGACAAGCACTATATAATGCACGAAAGCTGTCCAAAGGCACAGTAGACTCGATCTTGCTACTGTACTAATTGAGCCGTGCAACAGTCGCGATATGAGCTACGCAGAGATATTTAATCGGAGTACAGTCAAACCTAGCTATAACGAACGTGGCGTTTAGGGGTTTGAATTCGTTATAAGGAGGATTCGTTATATAAAATTATCATGTGATTTCTATATACATAGTTAGCCAAGAGCTTTGGGCGTATTCTATATCCTAGAGCCTCCAAAATAAGCCCTTATATCTTGCTGTCTCTAGCCTTTAAACTTCCGAGCTTGTAGAAAACCCTCTTGGCGATCTAACTAAGTAATCTAAGCAGCTTACCATTCTCTGCCTATTCTTTATATAGCCGTAGCCGTGCCGGAGTCTTAAGAGCCTTATCTAACTCCTGTTCCACTTCTGGGTCGAATTTAGAGGCAATATACTCCTTAATATTATCTGGGCTATATTATACCACCTCCTTAGCAGGAGTAAGAAAGTTCTAGATATTTATAGTATTATAAATATAGACTAGATGTCTCCTGCTTCGCTATGTTGAATTAGCTGCCTAATATTATGACAAGTCTTATACCCTATAAGCTACCCGTTACTAAACTTTGGCATTTCCATAACCCTATACGTCGGAATTCTAGAGAAGAAGAAATTGTGCCTTCTCTTGTAATAATTCTCCCAGTATTGTATTATGTTCTTCAATCCGTATAGCCTATTTGTTTAAGCCTGCCTCTACCTTAGGCTATTGCTTAACGCGTTTGTACTTTAATTCCCGCGTTATCTGGTTGCCAAAGGCTGTATTAAAGCCGAGGTTGCTAAGCCGTATAGAGAGAAACTCGGAGGAGACGGCAATAGGTCTATTATACCGCTTAATAAACTACTGGTTCAGAGACTTATAGTCAAGATATAGATTTGAACGGTAATAGACGCGCAGAGCAGTTGTGCTTATTACAAATAGCATTACGGCGTTTTATTTTTATAACGGATTTTGCAATAATTTAACGAACTTTTTAATAACGAATAAGTTCGTTAAAGACTATACAAATTAATTTTGGAAAGCGACCGGGTTCGCTACAGCCAGGATTGGCATCTCAGCCCTTGGCTAGCGTCTCGAAGGAGGATGGGGGTCCCTATTGCATCTCCTGTTCTCTCCCATCCCCGACCAAAATCAAACTGCACATCCACCCCTTCCAACTCTGACTGACAAAAACCTCCCATATATAGGAAAATTCACTAAGCACCTTCTCCAACCGCGCCTCTCTCCCTTATATATTCACCGGAGAGCATAGTTTCTCATACCTCCCCTCCGAGAGCAGCCCAGGCCACACGACGTTAGTTCAACGAGAGGTTTTCTCGGGCGCATTAAGCTTCGTCATGGGCGAGGGATTCTTGGCAAGACAGATGGGGATGACGGAGACGACGAATAAGAATTGGTTAGAGTATAATACTGATTTCAAGGTTTGGTGTGAGGGGGGAAAGGTTAGGGGGGTGAAGCGAAAAGAAAAGAGAAGGCGGAGTATGAGGTCGGCGTGAAAGGTGGTTTGAATGGTCATTTTAGGATTGTGGTGAAGTTGCTAGAGCAGGTCATCAAGATCCAAGAAACAGTGCTGGCTAAATATCACCCATATCGGCTGGCATCGCAGCTTGAGCTTGCCGGTGCATACCAGGTGAATGGGCAAGTCAAGGAGGCGGTCGAGTGGCTGCAGTAGGTCATCAAGATCCGAAAATCCACACTCGCTGAGGATCACCAACATCGCCTGGCATTGCAGTACACGTTTGTCATTGCATCATGGATGAATGGGCAAGCCAGGAAGGCAGTCGAGCTGCTGGAGCAAGTCGTCGAGATCCGAGACACCACGCTAGCTGAAGGCTTCCCAGATCGGCTGACATTGAAGCACCTGCTTGCTGTTGCATACTTCGTGAATGGGCAATGCCAGGAGACGGTCGAGCTACTGAAGCAGGTCGTCAAGATCCGAGAAGCCACGCTGGCTGAGGATCATCCAGATCGGTTGGCATCGCAGCACGCGCTTGCCATTATATACCGGCCGATTAGGCGAACAAAAGAGGCGGTAAAGTTGCTGGAACATGTCGTCAAGATCCAAAAAACCACGTTAGCTGAGGATCACCCAAGTCGGCTACTACCGCAGTACGAGCTTTGTATTGCATGCCGGGCGAATACGCAAGTTAAGGAGGTGGTTAAGCTACATCTGAGGCGGTCGAGCCGCTGGAGCAAGTAATCAAGATCCGAAACACCACGATGGCTGGGGGTTGCGCCCAGATTGGCTAGTATTGCAGCACGTGCTTGATATTACTCACAAGGAGGTGTCTAAGCCGCTACGAACGAGGTGGCCAAGCTGCTGTAAACGTGCATTTAATACTTTACTTCACCACCTCCTCGCCCACCACCTGGTTGCCCGATTTCTTTATATACCTAGTTGGTGCAATCTGCACTTAGGAATGCCCTTTACTTTTGAAATATTTTCAAGGTCCTTTGCGCTGAAATAATTATGGTTGCTCATAAAATGGCTTCTACAAGCTTCTAGTATTTATTTAGCTGAGCAAACAACCTTACAATGCTTATGAGATGATCACCCAATCTGGGCTGTCCTCACAACTTTCAAAAGCCTCCTTCAAGCATTGCATCAATGGCACGTTCTTCTGCCGAATAAAGATCTTCCGACCTTCCATAAGATTGCCTGCCTCGAAGAAGCGAAGCTGCTCCTTATAGCAGGTTGTAGACACATATCGTCTTCCACGAACTGCATCCTGTCCGACATAATTCCATACGAGCTCGTTAAGATATCCCTTTTCACTCCATCTTTCAGCAAGGCTCTTTTCTTGTGCTGGCACTAGTGTGTACTCTGTCACATGGCGTGCGAACAACACTGCTTCCATGGACTTTGTCCAGTTCGTCGGTATGGATGCCGCAATGGTACTAGATTCGCCGAGATCCAGCGACCAGTCCACTTCTGAACCCCAATGCATATACGTGGTCAGATAAAGGATATCTCTCCAGGCATGATCATGATATGTGCTGACCAGATGTTCAACGTTCACCTCGGACCTCCCGATTGCCTCATCTTGATCCAATCCACAGAATACTTTGTCTCGAGAGAACAGCGAGATGGGCTTTGGACACTTTTTAAGCCGGCGGCCAGATATGATGTTGGTTTCCTGCTTCCAAACTAGCCTATCAAAGCAGGTACCTCCGTTTTGCAGCCGCAAACGGCCGGGAACAATGCACAGCGCTGAAACACTCCTCCTATCTGTGGCACTCACTTCCATTTCTCGGAGAATTGGTGGATACGCGACATATCCGTTGCTTGAGACGACAAGATCCGCCGAGCCAACGTCTGTAGCGCCTTGCAGCATAGCTTGAATAGCTTGCGCGCGGAAGTCCCAGAATGGAACTCCACGAGACGCATTCGGTCCTCCGGAAACTCCTTGAGTGGAAGGTACGGAGAGCAAACTTCGAAGAATTTTGGCGTTTTTGCGAAGGCGGTCTGTAGTAAATGGTCGATACATTGCCCTTTTTGGTGTTTGAAGCACAGGCTAAAGAAAAGGGCTTCTGTGGCAAGATGAATAGCTCGTTCAACAGCGTCAGTAAAGGAACCATCGCCGCCCACAAGCATTACCCGTCCGTGAGTGTTGAAGTAACGCCTTTGAGAGTGGTCTATAGCATCGACTAAGAATTCGACATCGTCTTTCCTGTCACCCTGGTCTAGCATATTTTTGAGCCGACTTTTCAACGCCTCACCAATCAAGTTTTGACGCTTGAGGTCCAAGTTCTCCCAGCCAAAGAGCTTCACGATAGTGTGATAAGAGTTTTGAAAATAATCCGAGCATAGCTCTTTCAATGGAAGTGATGAGGAGCGGTCGGTGCTACAGATGTAACCATGCTCAAATGCTGTATCTATCAAGGCTCCTGCGAGATGGCCGGCAGCTTCCACAACCTCGTTCGAGGCACCAGATCCTTCCATATGATTTCGAGCCGAGCTCATGGGATAATGGTTATGAGACTGGCCAATTCGCTTGACTTTGTCCAAGTCTTCTTCATCTGGTTCTTCTTCCATTGGCATTAGGTTTTTTGTGGAACGCCATTTGTATATCTTCCACCTAGCATCATCTCCAAACATAGAGTTACCGTCCTTGTGTCGAACTAAATTGATGGAAAGTCGTGCCCTTCTTTCCCCTTCAACTGGGAGAATACGGATTCCCTCAACGCAAACATCAGTCTCTTCCTGGCGTAGCCAATAGAAGAGTGTGGCAATTGACAAGCCCGAGTGGCTGCCTTCCAGAGTAATGTGCTTGTTATCCATGTCTCTCAGGCTTTCAAACACTTTGTGAAGGAGCTTCGCAAGACTTTCAACCGGTGACGGATCCCACAGCCCAGGCAACGCCTGCCTTGTTGCCACGACTGCTAGGACGGCACGTCCAATTTTTGTGTACAATTGCTGAGGATTTTCTTCGATGAAATCTCCGTACGCAATCAAGCTCCGTACAAATTGCGATACTACGGCGGACCCGACCATTTTACCTCTAGTACTATTGTCGAGGAGCATCATCTCGTGAATTAGCTTGCCGGTTTCCTCAACAGTCAAGGTAGGGGAGCAAGCTATCGCGAATTGAAATGCCCCTATGAGGTGATAGTCTTGTGCAATTTTCCTGGCTAGTCCGTGGCCGGACAGGCCAATGACTATTTTGAGGACGGAAATAATCTTGCTTTTGCTTTTGCTCAGAACATCTTGACCCTCCGCGATTCGCTTCTTATCGGCCGCAATGAAGACCCCGAAATATGTGAGCGGGAAAAGCACCAGGCCTTGAATGTTGTCCTCGGCGCAAGCTCTGAGAGTCTCTACGACTCTTGTCGCTGCAGCTGCGCTAATGCCCCACACGTCGAATGTCGGCTGGACAGGTTGGAGGACACTCGATGCATTTTTGTAGGATCCATAAAGAAGCTCTTGCGGAGATTCTGGCCGGTAACGTTAGCTACAAATGGCTCTGAAAAAGTACAAAATGTGTAAAAGCCACCACCGCTCAGTCGGCACCTGGACGGTTCAAATTAAGTAGCCCTGCAAGGCTCGAGTCTGCCTTCTAGCGTTCATTTTTTGCGTGCCTGGAATATATAGGGCGGTTAGCCTCGCGACATGGATATTTCACTAATCCGAACCACTCGACGTTGTTGGCAAGAGCGTTTTTTGAACAACTGCAAGATATCCCAGAACTGAGAACGAGCAATTAGAAACCAGACAACGAATAATCGGCTAGCTAGAAATGCAATCTGGCCCAACAGGCTTTTAAGTGGCGCATTCGAGCTGCATGGCTACGAGACCGGTCAGATCGATAAGGCTAAGTGTAATTCGTGGTTGAAGCCAACTGGATCACATTATTTGAGCCTTCATTTCTTTTTATAGTCATAAGTCCACGATTTGCCGCATCAATGTAATTACCTCTCTCGCGCTACGTGAGTGCCTAATATCCGCAACTAGTCCCTATCGGGAAGGGTGTTGGATTGCTGCGTCGTCAAGATAAACAGAGAAGAAAGTGTTCCGCCGCTCATCAGCGAGATTAGAAGGCCAGCAGTGCGTTAAGAATACAAAGCCGCTGAGCATCGCCAAGGCAGTGTAATATATGTCATAAATCTAAGCCTCTTCTGGAGGCCATTCACTGAGGAAGGGATTAGACGGAAAACAGTTGGAGCCATACTGATTAAACTTAATCCCACACCTCCCAGACCCGACTTCTGACACCGGTTCCATAGTATACGAAATCTGGGTCGCCGGCCATGCCTTTGGCACCTCCTTTGGTTGAGCAGATCATCACCACTCCGCAGCAAATTGTAGGTAGTGATACAGATGGCTTTGTCGGTCCCCTTACTATTCCCTACAGGCAAATCTGCTTATCCTACTTCTCATGTAAATAACGGATTATGCCATACGGCTTACAATTCTCATCTTACGAGTCCCTTTGGAACGCATCATCTGGCAATGCCTCTCCTCTTAATGATTTCCTTTAACGCTTTATTTAAGCGCATGGGAGTCAAATCTGCCTCGTATCCTGCCTTTTGTTAGCGCCTGGTGCGCCTTTTCGGAAGAAACTGTCCAACAGCGACAAATATGGGTTAATGCATTCACAAATATCTTTAGTCGGCTAAGCATAACCGGGATAAGACTATGCTGTTATTGTCGCCAATACCGACCTGCGGGATAACGGTTGGTTGTAGTGATGATTTTGCGTGCTGCAGAGGTTTTGCTTAGCAAGGTTGAAGTTATTTGGAGCTCGTGGGTATTAGCACAACCCACTCATCGCACTAATGAACGCTAAACTTAGCTTTAGTCCGCGTTCAATAAAGCGGAGATAATGTTGTGGATCGTTCTTAACCGATTCCGTTAGCGATTTTGCTTGCGCTAGCAATGACTGGACAGAAGTATTAAAGCTAAATCTATCATCTAATACCAGCTCCAATACTTTTCAAGAGCAGCTTAGCTAAAAGCAGAACATTCCAAAGCAGCGCTTATCCAAGCAACACAAGCAGCGCATTTCCAAGTAGAGCAATTCCATACAGGAAAAGGAATTATTTTTAGTAGATTGGTGGTGAGGTGCTGTTGTGGAGGTTATATATAGAATAGGGTAGACAAAAGGTTTTGTTGGGAGAAGTAGGAGGAGGACGGTCAAGGAACACTGGAACGAGTACTTGATGAACTGAGCTGATTGGTGGATTCATAATTTGTCATCATATCACGTGCCCTCTCGTATATAGCTTCGTCCTGCTCGACCTACAACTACAAGACATGCTCCACTTTACTTTCTTCTGTTGAGTTCAACAGTACTGAATAAAACATTTGCATAAATGTCATCCGCTTGACGAGATTGACTTTTATATAAGGAACAAGATTGAGCAGGGCCGCTTTTGACACCGTGTTTGCGTCTAAAATTGTGGTATACTACAAGCACTTATTCGCAAGTAACATCCGCTTTTCGAAGTATCATGGAACAGAGAGAAACCAAGTTACCACCGCATACCTACAATTCAATCTTTTCGATTTGGTACAGGATCTGTACTAGTTAGCAGGCTCTCAGTGATGTGGTTTTGATTTCACCTTTTCGATGTACCGAACGCCGACCAGAATCCCATCCTCGTCCATAAAATTACACTCATCGCCGAAATCTTCATTGTCCGGATCCAAGCACGTCAGACAAGAGAGCACGACCTTAGTATAAACCCTACCCATTCTCCTTGGCAGTTGACCTTCTGCCATGGCAACAAGCCTCCTCTTAATTTGGAAGGCCCTTGCCCGAATATCCTTGTTCTTTAAATAGTCGGCAATCTCAAGCATAGACCATGGAATTGCACCTCTCGGGTTCTTTTCACTACATCAAGTTAGCGTATTCCAGCCGCGAATTCAAAAATTGTTAACCGAGCAAATGGGTGTTTAGATACCTCACAGAAGTGGCCTCAAAGCGCACGAATGATGCCCCAAGGCCAATCTCAAGCAGGCAAACGCCAAGGCTGTAGATGTCGTGCTGCATCTTGTACTCTTCTTCTGGGTATTCACCCTGTCGTTTCGGATGCCTGTAGAGATTCTTTTCCCAAAACGTATCACCGCTCATATATGTCCGACCTTCAGCCCTGCGAAACTTCTCAAAGCCGACGAGGAACGGAGTGTCGAGGCCAGTTGCTACGTCCCCAAGTAAAATAATGGTTTCTGGGGAAATATTCTTGTGAACAACCTGTGAAGAATGCAAGAATGAGACCGATCTTCCCAATAGCTTCGCGAGCCGGAAACGGTCATCGAGGGGATACTCGTGGTTAGCAGTTAGTAGAAACGTCCTCAGACTCCGAGGTTCGTGAAAGGTAGTTGGTACTGCGAAAATGAACTCGAATCCAGTGAGCTGATTGGAAGAGTCGAACACTTTAATCACGCCTTGGCAAGCGAGCAGGCTAAAGACGGTTGGTTCGACATTTGCAAGTATGCGTGCAATGTCACGCGCGTCTTTTAACGCTACTTGGGGGTCGTTATCTTTGGCAATGCGCAGAGAATCAATAATAACAACTTGTTGCGCAGCATAGCCAGTCTCAGCGGAGGTATTCGCAATCAGTTTCCGCGCCTGGATCGAGTATTCTTTTGGTAAGAATATTGAATTCTTCAACTCTGGAGACTCATTGTTCATTTGATGCGCATGCCGAAGCTCCTGAATCATAAAGAGCTCCTTGCTCGGACTTGCTTGCTTCGTCGTCATGACCTGATCTATCGCGGTAGCCGCAGCGCGTGCAAGAAGATACCAGGATGGATCGAACTTCCTATGCCACTCGTCCAAGTCACTCACAATCTTGTCAAGTTTTCCTTTAGCGTACGTAGCATATTTGAGCCTCTTTATATCTCCTCTCGTACTAATAATTGTTTTCAGAGTGGGTTCGTCGTTGAGCGTGGTGTACAGTCCATTGATTATGGTGATAGCAATCTGCAGCTTTTCCTGTAACAATGCCAACACATGGTTTTGGTGAATCTGCACACGCTCGTCGAGGCTATCCCACATCTTTCTGATTGCTTCGACTTGAGACTCTGTTTTCAACCACACACCTTCGATACTGAGCACATCTTCGCGGACTTCGCGGGCCGCATCTTTGCATGCTTGGCAAACTGCGTAGAGTTGTTTACCGTACCTGTATATGCATTAGCCAGAATTACAAGGACGAACAGTGTGACTAAGGCTCGTTTGAAGTCACTTTTCTTTCATATTTAGCATGCGAGCATACGTCCTCATGAAGCTGAAATAGTTTACACGTAGCTTAGTTTGGGTTGGTAGACTTACTTAATGCACAGATCCACTGTGGTCAGTCCAAAAGCTGTAACATCCATTGTTACGGTTATAACTATCAGAAAAATTGTTAGCCTATAGGCTGTCCTGCACCATCAAATCTTCGTCAAAAAGTTAGAAATTATAGGCGCATCAATGTTTGGCCACGGCTGGACTGGCGGGGACTCTCAGCTGAGTGGAATGTCACGTGTGTGGCTTTTCCTCTACGCGGCTACGAGAAACAAGCAAACACTATTTTCAGAGGCTCAATACCGTTTAATATCCATAGGATTCACCATATTTCGCGCACCCTTCCACTGCGAACAATACTCTCTTCCACAGCGCATAGCTTGCGCGTGTCTGGGTGAGTTTCTCTCAGCTTTCGCTTCAGAGCGGCTCATGCGCATGACGATCTAATAGCTAATTTACAAGGTTTCCATGCTCGCAGTGGCCAACGTCAGCGATATACACTCTAGCGCGCCCTGTTATGCTTCGAGCTACTACCCTGCCTGTGCTTTGTAGCTGCGCTCCCAATTCTCGACCAAGATGTCGGCCGAAGATCTTCTAGACCACTTCAAACTCGAGGCGGAAGTCTTTCCCGACTACACGTTGCATGTTACACACAGGATGAATCGAGCCCGCGGTGTGCGAGAGAAGGTTGAGATAAAATGGGAGCGAATAGAAAGCATCGGCGAAGGATCTTTTGGCCAGGTCTGGAGAGAGCTCTGCTACCTAGCAGATGGGAAGCAAGATGCTCGAGCTGTGAAGATTATTGAAAAACGGCGAATGAGATCATACAATATCGATATCAAAAAAGAGCTGTTGGCCTTAGCAAAGTTCTCTAAGGATAAGGTGCACGAAACCCCTTGCCAAGGAACTATAGACCTTGCTACTAGGATGATACTGACTCAAAGTAGTACCGACAAGCGGAGGTATTCGTCTCGTTCTTTGGTTGGTTCGAGAGCGATCAGAGTATATTCCTTGCGATGGAGTATCTTGAAAACGGTGACTTAGCTCGACATATCCCAGTTATCTCTACTGAGGATGAAGTGAGACAGATTACGACTGATTTGCTCGACGGATTAAGCCTAATGCATGCTGAGGGCTTTGCTCATCGCGACCTTAAACCTCAGGTATGCCATAACTATTCTGCCTATTATTTGGGTAGTTCTATTACAAAGATAATAGCACGATATGTAAAAGTAGATTACTAACGGTATGTTGTTTATTTTATAAAGAACATCTTTGTTGTCCAGAAGCCGCCACAGGCAGAGAGATGGTGGGTTAAGATCGGCGATTTCGGAATCTCGAAGAGGGTTCGGAATGAAGACACCGCATTACGCACCCAAACTGGCACTCCATACTTTCAAGCTCCAGAGATCCAAGGCCATATCGACAACGACGACGAAAGCTCTGCATACACCAATGCGGTAGATATGTGGTCGCTAGGTTGTGTTATCTATCTTGTATCTACTCAAAGAGTACCGTTCTTGAAGCCCTCTGACGTTCGCAAATTTTGCCATGGGGCTTCGCCGTTTCCCGAGGAGTCACTATATCCCATAATGAGCAAGGATGGTATTGAGTTTATAAAGCGCTTGATGACCCCTCAACCAGCCGAACGTGTGATTGCTGAACACGCGCGAAATGACCCTTGGATTCTCACAAGTTCATTGACTGACCTGCATGACCCCAAACCGACCACCTCGGGAAAAGTGCAGGGTGCTTGGTCTGATAAAGCGACCGATATCGCAGACCCGACAAGACACAGCAGTTCTAGCTTGAACTACAGTCATCATAATGCGAGTAGGTCTGATCAGGTCTTCACGCGACCAAACCAGTATTCTTATCGAAGTAATCCATTGGATACATTGAGTGGTCCTACACAACGTGTGCCTATGCAGATGCCACAGGCCATAGAAGCACCACCAACCCCATCATTCTATTCAGATCCCGAGCCTTCCGTTAGTTGGAGCACTCAAGTCCAGGCCCCAGCCTACAAGCCGCTCGATTCTATGGACCTTCGTACTGAAAGTATAACTCCTACATATAAGGCAATAATTGCATCATTAACATCGGAATCAGGAATTCAAATGTACTGGAAGAAAGCAAAAACGCTCGAGGGCCACGGCGGTTCGGTCAACAGCGTGGCATTCTCGCCCGACGGCAAGCTGGTCGCGTCCGCATCGGACGACAAGACGGTCAGGCTCTGGGACTCGGCCTCGGGGGCGGCCCGCGGCACGCTCGAGGGCCACGACGATGCGGTCTGCAGCGTGGCATTCTCGCCCGACGGCAAGCTGGTCGCGTCCGTATCGTGCGACGAGACGGTCAGGCTATGGGACTCGGCCTCGGGGGCGGCCCGCGGCACGCTCGAGGGCCACGGCGATGTGGTCTGCAACGTGGCATTCTCGCCCGACGGCAAGCTGGTCGCGTCCGCATCGCACGACAAGACGGTCAGGCTCTGGGACTCGGCCTCGGGGGCGGCCCGCGGCACGCTCGAGGGCCACGGCGATTCGGTCTACAGCGTGGCATTCTCGCCCGACGGCAAGCTGGTCGCGTCCGCATCGTACGACAAGACGGTCAGGCTCTGGGACTCGGCCTCGGGGGCGGCCCGCGGCACGCTCGAGGGCCACGGCCGTGA
>KV745431.1:0-17821 GCA_001692735.1 Lepidopterella palustris CBS 459.81
TAGCAATTATATTTCACTACGTATTCTACAGCTGGCAGTAGGCAGATAGGTTAAATAACAAGACGTAGCTCAAAGAGCTACAAGAATTAAGGAATACGCAAGGAAATCTTCCACTATTAGTATAACCTTAGGGGCGGCCTCTCTAGCTAATAGAATTCCTTGTGCCAATATAGCTACCTAGCGCATAGCTACGGCAGCTTGCTGTAGCTTTACGGCGTTTTACTATAACTTACGGACGGTTCTATAAATAAGCTATAATAGGTAGTAAAGGTATAGCTAAAAGATATTTTAATTTATATAAAAGGGGAATTATAGATTACTAATATTTACTTTATATAAATAGAAATTAAAAGGAAAAATAATAAAAAGATAATATTAGTAGTTTTTATATATTATTATAGTATTAAAGTTTTAAAGTTCGGATTTTATACGCTAGTATATAAAAAGTATCCGTTATCGCGGTAATCGCGATAATTTATCGACGATAACGATAATTTATCGCGATAAAATACCGTTATCGTTGCCCAGTCTGGTCCAGAGTTCAGGTCGCGCCAAGATAAGCCAAGTACTCCAATCTTCCGTCAAGCGGAGCGCACTGCCACACTTATCGGGATATCACCCACGAAGCCTCTATGTTATCACACCTAACTCTACTGCCCTCAACCTTTAGGCGTCGCTACTGAGTTCATGCAAGTTTTTGCCGCTTGTGCTATCAGACGTGGAGAAGGTGAGGGAGTCGAAGGTACATTATTTCCAAACAAGGACTTCATCAGGCATCAATACTCAGTATTTACAAGCCGCCGCAACTCAACCCCAGCTCCAGGAGGTCATGGGCCACAAGGACGCCGGCGTCTATCAAGCATAGATGTGTGTTTCGATCACTATCTTGTCCATCCTTGGCATTAAATGCCTGCCTGAGAGAAGCATTCCCAGGGTCTCCTCTTCAGTTCACGAAGATTGCGACACATTCGTTGTTATCTCATAGTATGTCATGAAGATTTCTCCTGGCAGACAAATATATATCCTTTAGTATAGCGATTAACTAGCACGTTGACGTTACTGTTCCATTCTCTAGCAACACCACCGCTTTTCTAAGAATCACGCCTTCTTCCTGGCCACGGTCATCCTCCGAACGTAAAAAATTTCTGCATTGCACCACTAGCCTAGAAACATTAAACCTGTCCACATTCGCCTGATATGCTCCCGTTAATGTTTCTGCAGGATATGAATACAGTGCAGGGAACAAGCAGAGCTTGACTTTCTTAGGTCTCTTTTTGCTTATACCCCTGATCTCCGCTCCCTCTTTTGTCTCAACTACCATGCTTGCTGGGTTGAATGGGGTGCCTGGCTCGAACGTCCTCATCTCGTACCGTTGTGTGGTAAGCATGAGGTCGGTTTTCAGTTTGAGAGCTTTTTGGAATAATTCTTTGCACCTCACAGCGATATCTTCTTTGTTTTGGGCCCAGGCGGCGATCCCGTCCGCCAGACTGTCCGGAGTAGTGCGAGGAAAGAACGGCGCCAGTAGTTCTATAAATTTGGCCGTCAACTCTTCAGCCCTGTCCACGAGGATGTGTTCTTGAAAATATTGCTCCATGAATAGAGACTCTATAGCAACGAAGTCAAAGCTTCGGACCAGTCGAGGCCCGTCTGCTTCTTGTCAGTTACTTCATCTGAGTTCCGGTTTTCGATGTTAATTGATTTGAATGAAGCATTCACTAACCTTGCTGCCCGAGTAATATCTTCCGATAGATCGCTAACACTTCTGATTCTTGATCATCAAAATTATGGAAATCGGATTCGAAAACCCATTCGCGAAGAACTGCTGCTACCAAAGCGCGGAGAACATTTCGTGCATCCACGTCGTTCGCAGACTCTACGATCTGTTCCTCGATTGGGACTGTTTCCCGCAGAAGCAAAAGACTTCGTCGAAGGATATCCGCTGTGTTTGGATCAAGTTCAGAATTAATGAGATCATTTGAGAAGGTAATGTTACTCCTGTGCGACCAGGCTTTTGCCCGGTCTTCAATATGTCCCATAGTTTCGACTATGTCTGGATGAGAAATACGTGGACTTGGTTCGGGCAGAGCGATCTTCTGGCACTCATAGAGTTGACGCTTCAGATAAGTGATTGTCTCTTCGTTCTCCTTGATGGCCTGCATTAGATTTGCTTCAGGATGCTTTGTGGAGACTTTCCAGCAATCGTCTTGAACTTTCAGACTTGTTTGATAGCCTGTAATCTCACGGGATAGCCGCGATACTTGGTTGGACAGCTTCATGTTCGACTTGCGGAGTATCTCATTTTGCACTCCGAGCGCTGATACCATACTATCACGCTCTCGGATCAATTCTTGGAAGGTCAAAATGCGAGCTTCGGCATGTGAGATAGAAGCCTCCTTTTCTTCCAGTACGTTAATAAAGTGGTCGAACGAATCCGAGTCTTTACTGGAAACAGAGTGCCTGTTGCTCAAATTATGATCAAAAATTAACTCCATCTGGTCCCCTCGCCCATCTTGGAGCGCGTTGGCGGTGATTTCATCATTCGTTTGTGCACCAGCATCATCATTGTCAGGAATCTCTGTCTGAAGCCGTGTTGATCGCCCCGAGCTTGACCTGGATTTATTGGTCGATGGTGTCTTAGCCAGTTGCTGCCTCTTAGATTTAGTGGTCTAAATAAAATACTATAGGGGAAGGGGAGGAACACGTACCGACGATCCGACTCTCTTCGCTATCCGTGGGCTCCGACGACACACTCCTTCGTTTTCTATTTTGAGGTGAATACTCAGGCTTCGAGCAGAAGTTGGGTATGGTTCTGCTCTCGGACTATTTACTTTTGATCTTGATCTGCCTCTAAGTGGCATCTCTCTGTTCAGTAACTCGGACTTGGCTTCATAGAGCGCCTTTGTCTCCGCATCGTCGAAACAGTCCAAATCAAGACATTGTGTGCCTTTGGTAATTATGTCCAGCTTGTCGGTCCCATGTTTACCCATTCTGTCCCACAACCTTTTCAACTTGCTCTCGATGACATCGTATTTGTAGTCTCTCTGCGGCCATTTTTGCTTCAATTGTTGTACCACTGTGTCCTTGAAGTCCAGGTTTCGCTCGACACATCGATCGGCCCAAGCGAGGAGGGCAGCTACTTCATTGATAGACCATATAAATGGTTTTCGTTGCGGGGTTCCTTTTGGTCGATTGCGCCTTGATTTACCCATATCGAGTTCTTGCTGGAGTTCAGAGGGGGGATGCTGCTGATACCGAATCTTGGATCTGCGCGGCAAGATGATAAAAGTCAATTGTGGATGCTGCCTTACGCAGCTGTTCAGTTCAGCTCGCTTTATGAAACATTGCTCATGCACACATGATGAATCACGCTGTCGTCGGGGCTATCTTCCCACCCAACGCAAGGCTGACTTGGAAGGCAACAATTTGCCCTGCCACACAATCTCATACCGTTGCAGGGATAATTGGCCATTATTGCTGAAAAGGGAACGTTCCCCGTCCGATTTTCTGCAGGGGAACTCAATAGTTCATGCGCCAGGGATTGGAATCCCTGGCTTTTCTTTGATTCGCCCCTGCATGCGGCGAGGCTTCTCGCCACCCAAACAATATCATGCCCATATCGTGCCTTATAATTGCTTGGAAAGATATAGCTAACTCTGCCCTTGCATTTATTTCTCTAGATCCTGTTTGATACTGTTGTACGCCGCCTGCTCTTCAAATGGCTATCCCTAAAGCTCCTTCTCCCGCTCGAAGTTGGAGTTCCTCCCGCTCAACAACTATTGCCGCCGAAGATGTCGACATGGTGGATATCGACTCTCCACTAATGCAAGCCTCGCCGTCTTCAGAAAAGAGATTTTACATTGCGGTCGATTACGGCACGACCTACTCTGCAGTCTCATTTGTCGCGTTAGCGCCAGACGAGGACGCCGAGGAAGTCAGCCCAGACAGAATCAAGAGTATTGTAAACTACCCAAAAGATCCCCGAGTCTATGGCCAGACCGCGAAGGAAGTGCCGACTGAACTTTCCTATTTGAAGCATGCTAAACAACGGAATGGTTTCAATGAAGATGAAGAGCGGATGCAACCGTGGCGAAGCAGTGCAGCGCAGAACGACTACTCGGAATATGACGAGGACAGTGACGATGCCCCACCATACGAAGATGATGACTTTGACGATCCCACACCCTCTGAGGATCCGCAGTGGGGGTACATGGTCCAAGACACGCTTGGTCGACCGAATGAGGCGAGTCTCGCAGAGTTGAAGAAAGGGTGCTTGCGGCGAGCAAAGCTGCTCCTTGATCATAGCGAGCATACCAAATCGGCTCGCGAAGAGCTTTTGGGCGCAATCCAGCATGTGAAGGGAATGAGAAAGATCAAGAAGAACGAGGATATCATTATACACTTTCTTACTAACCTCTTCCGACACGTCAAGCACGAACTCGAAACGAACCACGGATACACAGATCAGTGTGCCGTCGAGTTTATCTTGTGTGTGCCGCCTATCTGGAGCAGTAAAGCTTCCCGGACGATGCATGATGCGATGGCAACAGCGTTGCGCGAGAGTGGTTTCATAAGTAGAGCCAGTAAATGTGTAGACAATCTATTCATTGTGTCTGAGCCTGAAGCTGCTGCAACATTTATCCTTACCACGTCGGAGGACAATCACAAGATCAGGGTACGATTGCAGCCAACGATATGTCATTGCTGCTAATGTCTCCAGGCCAACGACACTTTCGTCCTACTCGATGCCGGTGGAGGAACCGTTGACGCGATAACCTATTCTGTCCAAGGGAGGGCCAGAGATGTAAGGCTCAAGAAAGAAGAAGTAATGGCCGACGGTAAGAAGACTAAACCTGAGAGCTTGAAGGTTGACTGACTCGCGAGACAAGGTCGTTTGTGCGGATCGAGCTTCATCAATGAAAGATTCAAAGAGCACGTCAAGGAGAGATTGAAGGACGAGCTGTACCTTGAGACTGGTAACGAAAGCATTGATCAGATCATCGAGAGCGAGGCTATCATGGGGAATTTCGAACATAAATTCAAAAGACAGATGAATTTCCGCAATAGAATTCTCGCGGATCAGCGTTTCTATATTAGAGCACTGAGGGAGAACAGAGAAAAGAACCTCAGTCGAGGGGCCTTTGAAGTCAACTCGTAAGTTCCTACGTATCCGGGATCACTAAGAAACGTAGCTAAGGAATAAGCAGTGACGACTTCTGGAAGATTTTCCTGCCTTCGCTGCAGGGTGTCGCTTCCTTGATGGAATCACAACTGGATCTCGCGAGGGAGGCCAGAAATGGGCCGCTGAATGTCGAGGTGAGAACGATAAAGACACAAACTTGGTTGGGATACTGATGTTTCCAAAGAAAGTTATCGTTATCGGTGGCTTTGCGCAGTCTCCAGCATTGAGAGACTATCTACAGAAAAAGCTGAAGAAAATAAATGAGAAGCATAAATCACGCGTTGAGCTTATCGCACCCTCAGTCCGGTGAGTTCCATTTTCGGCAAGAATGTTCACTTGGAAAGCTGATCGTGTTGTACAGGGACGGCCCCGGAGTCGCGGTTGCTTCAGGAGCTGTCCTCCGTGCTCTGAATAAGAGGAGCGGTCCTGAACGGATTATGCGATCCAGTTATGGAATTCTCTGTAAAGAAATATATGACGAGGATCTGCCCGGCCATAAAGAGGCCAAAAGACTTGAGCTAGACATTGATGGAGAGGAGTATGTGAAGGATTCAATGGTTTGGCTCATCAAGAAGGTGAGCATCAGCCTTTTCAAGAGAGATATCGCATCTTTCAGTGCCTCACTGACGCTCGGCGAACAGGGAATTACGATTTTTAGCGACCCCGAGAGGCGCCAATTCAGGCTACCGATGACCAAGATTATTAGCCTCAAGGCAGGGGAGTCTTTCGTCTGCACACAGACACTGTACGTATCCGACATTAGCACAGAATCGCACTACCAGAAATACCACCCGAAGAATAGAGGTGAGCGCACATTAAGAGAAATATTCAACTGCCCCATGTTGACCACAAGAAGGGAAACACGAGATCGCGGGAAAAATCAAAGCCGACATGACTTTCCTTAAAAGACAAAACCTGATACAGCCTACTATACCAGATTCGGGCAGCGGCCGTCCGCACTACAAGGTTGAGTTTGAGATTTTATTCGAGGTGATTGACCGGAATTTGTACTACAAGGCGGTATGGCCAATTGGTAATGATGAAGGTGTGATTCCCGGGTCCGAGGGGTGGACCAATATAGCTGCAGCATTTCCTCCAGGCACCAATTAATTACAATCGTATTAAATGTGAATAGAGATTGAAAATTGTTTTGCTTCTGTAATGAATAGCTCCGAGAATAAGTGGAATACTAATTTACAACCTATTCCCAGTAAAGGGTTACACCACTACTACCCAAATCTCGACTGTCCTGCCTAGTGTGGCCCTTCATCGCTTGTACTTAGGCCGGCTTAGACCCAGCTTAGCTTTGGCTCAGGTCTACTCACCGCGCCGTAGTAGAGTTAAAAGAGATTGTCAAATTTTAACGAGCGACCCAAATTGGGTTCCACGCAGTTATGATCCGCAAAGTCTATACTGCCATCAGGGCTTCTACCTAGCATAGTAAGCTGTGAGACTCGTCTGCCAGGCCGAAAGGGATAGAGACCGCTGGGGAGCAGCTAAATAGGCAGTAGCTTTACGTCGATTAATAATTCGCTAGATTAGCTAAATTGTGGTGGATGGGCAATTATACATTTATTAGTACTTCTCACAACGGAAGTAGCAAAGGTTCAACAGGCGAATAAGTCAATATCATTCTGAAAATAATTTTACAAAAAAAAGGTCCAAAGGCAGGATGTTGTAGCAATAGCGTAGGGTTAGCATCTAGTCGATCAAATTGCGCTTGATCAGCAATTTCGGAGTAAAATACGTCAGAGCACTACCCAATCTGGTAGGGCGTCGACCACAGAACGGCGATGTGGTGCGTGTGGTGTAACTAGACATGAAAAGGATTAAGAAAATACCATAGAATAGTTTATAATTTGGCGGTAATTTATTTTCTTGCGCGTTGTGAAATTATTCACGATTTCGCGCATTAATTGTGTTGAGGTGACACGCCCGGCCGTATGACCCGGTCGCCTGTGGGATACGTTAAACGAATATTGAAATTTGACCGAAATCTAAAATGCACAATCTATGTAATTTTGCTTGCGAGGCCACCTTTAGTCAGTGGATTATAGAGGGGGAAGGCGGTGTTGACCATTTCAGTGGAAGAGGAACCTTCCACGATTACCATGACGATTCTGGGAAATATTAGAAATCAGGAATTCCTCCCCATTTGACAGGCAGTCTCCCTTCTTTTGACGCTCTGGATCAGGGCCGATATCTCTATCGAGTAGAACTTTCGCTGGCCTTATAACGCGAAACGGGTAACCCTGGTTCTCCATCCGTCGGTCTATGCTTTCGACGCCAGTGAGGGCGATGATAAGTGGCCAAGGTACTCGGATTACGAAATCGCCACCCGCCTTAACGCTAATAATGCGTAGGTGGTTCAACATGTCGACAATCTCGCAGTTAAAGTAGAATGGACCCTGGATAAAGATCGATAGGTGAGATATGGATGGCATGCGAGCAAGCAAAGTTATGGCGGACTCCCATGTGGCAACATCCCAGGGCGGTGCAATCTTTCCCGGTTCATCACGTTGGAATGCGCAGTTGTTTCGAAATTGCCAGTGGATAACAAGAGATTGAATGGATAAGAAGCGCTTTGGAAGGATGGTAGAGTATAAGTCAAAGAGTGCGTCATTGTCGAGGATGGCGAATGTGTTACTGGTGTAGAGGATGTTGATTGTCTCTGAATAACTGTACACAACGAGGAAAATTAGCAGCTTGATTGAGAGATCTGACCAAGGTAATCTTATGCTAGGCGACATGTTTTCAGCAAAGCTAGAAGATTGGGCGGACCACGATACTCTCAGTAACACTGTATGCCAGAACTGGATGCAGCCGGATCCGTGTACATATCGTCCAGTTGGTAGTGAGCCACGTGGCGATGCTTTCGGTATAGAGCAAATTTGTGACCGCCAAGAACCATGTTCCATACCCTTTGACGAATATAAGCAGGCAGTCTCGTAAAAAGCAGCGAGAAGTGTTGATCGAAGGTCCGATTGGGGTATGCAGTTCGCCGTTGTGTCTTTTCCACGGACGATGCCGGATATGCAGCTGATCCTACATCTCTCTCCAAGGTCAAGGCTCTCTTTCCTTTGGTAGGCAGCGATCGTGGTTTTTTCATGCTTCTTCGCATTTGAAAGGCTTTATCAGCACACCTTTCCCGTAGGCGTACTTTGAAGATTTTCATGTGGAAATAACACATGAGTAGATGCATATAGAGGAGGGCGGGCCCAAATCTCGCAATGAACACCGGGGCCAGGAGTAGGGAACACAAGCTTATGAAAAAGTAGCGTTGTGCTGTATAGACCCATTTCGGCCATGGGCGTCGAACAGGCTCATACCCATTGGATGGCGCCATAGTTTATTTAACCTACCCGCTTCAGTGTGGTGGGTATGTTCTGGCGTGGTAGGGGTTTAAGAGCTTGGAACGGGCTGTCCAATATAGATGTGAGTGATCAGAATTTACTGTAAAATGGTGGAAGGTCGAATTGCGTCAGGCTGTAGCTGTCCGTGAGGGTTGCCAGTCTGGCTCAATAAAAAGTGTACAGATGTGTCACGTCTTCAGTTCTGCACCATCATTTCCTTTGGTTGCTTCCATTCGAGCTGGCTATCAACTCCTCGTGAGCGGAGAAACGCAGGAGGTGGGTACCCATCTCGTACGATGAAACGAAAACCCCATGAGCTAACTCTTGCATTATGACACTTGCAGGCGCAGGAAAGCATCCAACGCAATGTCAAGCACTTTTTCAAGACCCTCACCTCGAACTCCATCTGGGATGAGGCTACGGACGAAGGACTCCTATCGATCCCGCTCCTCGAAGACTGGGAACAACGCCCGTTTCAAACGCATATCGTGCCGCTACACACGCGGCCGCGCCACGAGCAGTTCCTGTTCTTCCATCTACTGCTCAACAACATGAACGCCTACGCCATGGCTTTCCCCGTGGTCCCCAAGGGCGAGAGCCGCATGAGACTGGTGTTCCACGCGCATAACACCCTGCAGCAGTGCGAAGCCCTGGCATCCGTCATATGTGACTTCGCGCGTGAGATGCTGGACATCGAGCATGGCGAGTCGGAGAGCACGCTGCCGAGTGCGACGCGCCAGGTCTACGCGATGCAAGCTGCGCTTCAGACGTGATAGGTGTTGAACTGACCTCATTAGTATTGATTGGTGTTGATTACTATTGATCAGTATTCATTTGACTAGGAGCTTTCTAGTGGATTCTTTGCTACTACTTGTAGGACGGTTCTTTGCCACACTCTTTCATAAATATACATAGCCTCTTCTATCATCAAATAATAGACAAGACACTCCATTCCTTCCTTCCAAAGAGCCTGACAATAGGATGGCCCCGCGTTATGAATGCTTCATTAAGCTTTGCAACATACACCATGTATTTAGAAACGTTAGATAATTACCGCAGTTTGCTATAGCAGAGTCACCGCAAGAAAATTCTCATGGTTCTAACAAGATGCGCAAAATAACAAAAGTTCACTCAAAAGTTCACCTAATTGAAGTAGTCTCTAGTAATGTAAACTACTTGGAGAGCTTCCTTTGCTGTTTCACACTTAATGCTTACTGAAGACCTGATAATATATAATGTTGAACTTGTAAAGGGTCTCATTTGGCTATAGCTAATAAGGCAGGTCTTCTTGGTTCAAGAGTTATGAGCCCGGGTTCGCGTAGGCGTTCGCCAAATACCGCTTCTTGGAATTAACACAAGGAACGAACGATTGAGTCCATGCGCAGTTAATTGCGCAATTTTCGAACTGCACGTCGGGATATCCGACACAGGTTCAGGTGCACCTGGTTGCATCCGACAGCTAGTTACGAACATTACGGAAACCGCTAATTGCCGCTTCCTGGGGGAGGGAAGTGGGGAAGTGGGGAAGTAGGGAAAGGGGGAAGGGGGAAAGGAGGGGAGAGGAGAGGGAGAGGGAGAGGTTAGGGGGAGGGTTTTTAAACTTATAAACCGTCTTATTCGGCTATAACCAACAAGACCGGTCTTTTTGGTTCAATATTTACTCTCCCCTTTTCGTTCTTGTGTAACTTCTCTTGATTGTGATGTGCATGATTTCTCCCTCCAAGACTATCCAACTACATGTAGCGGGTGTGCGGCTGGGTATCTGTTTTCATTACTGTCACTTCAGTCCAGCCCACGGGAACATGGCTCCGTCACGATAGAAGGGTTGAAAAAAAAAGAAATATATATTCTAATCGATTTAACCTCTTTGATGTGTGGCAAGGCTTGCAACCATTTCTAAGAGACATTTCTGATATAAACATTGAATGATTTCAGTTCTAGAAATGCAATATACACCTAGGTTTCTAATTCATGCCAAGCACTTTCACGCCTGAGACTTTCACAGTCTATGCATCGCGGCGTCATCACGCTCTCCCAAATATACTTAGATGACACAATTACAGCCCATCTATTCAACAATTTGGGATATTTTTGAGCAACGATCCCGCATTCGCGACGACGGTTACAGGAAATTCCTCACATAAAATTCCATGTACATTTGATTAGCCCGTGTATAATTCCCCGAACCGTCCAGCAGATCCCTACGCGCCATAGAGCTCATGGCAAGAGCAGTCTCATAAGGGTGTCCATCCACGCATGCAGTATGTACACCAGCTTCCTGAAACAGTAGGATATGTATAAGATGTCCTTAATAGTCCGTTGCACACAGTGACTGTTGCTTCGACGCGAAAAGTCCTCAAGATAACCTTAACGGACCGGTCCGTCTAGCGCATTACCACATTAGGCCTGATTTTGTTCTGTGCAATACAGCATGCAAGGGTGCCCAATAGATAGCAGGGTTATTGAGCAATCCTTATGCTGTCCTAGGTTAGCAGAGGGAATGGCGGAGATGTACCGTGCCTTAATCTAGCATACACAACCCCTTCGGCTTATGCAGCTTATATATTAGACAACGCTATCAGCAATTAGTTTGAGCATGCATAATTCCAGGTCTGCGTGATTCCAGGTTTGGGTGATATCAATAGTTAAGGTCACTCCACCCCTTTTTACTCCCGGCCGTGCCTCCTTCCCGCATGCGTGGTTATAATCCAGTATTTCGCGATGGGATTCCGGGTATTGTGTGATATAAATTAAGATCACTCCACCATTTTGCTCCCGGTCGTGGCCCCTCCCGCAGGGGCGGTTGTAATCTAGTTTGTCGCGATGGATATCCTGTGTAATTGAGTGTTATAAATCCTAAGAGAGTAAGAAAAGCCAAGATACAGAAGGCTAGTGCAAGTTACTTTCTTCTAGAATAAAGCTTTATATATTTAAGTCTAGAATTAGAACTACCTAGAACTAAAAGGCCCTAGAATTAAGAAAAAGAATTTGAAAATTAAGAAAAGGACTTTAGAATAAAAAGGCTTTAAAAATTAAGAAACTCTAAAACTAAAATATAAAGTCTAAGAGCTTTTAAAATTAAAGGCCTTTATAATTAGTATAAAAGAGCTTAAAATTAAAATATAATAAAAGGGTTATTAAAGTAAATTATTTAGTAGTAACTTTTATTTTAAAATTAAAATTAAAATTTAACTTTTACTTTTATATTTTAATTTTTTTTTTTTTTAAATTTTTTTTATTATTATTTTAGTATATTTTATATATAAAAAAAGTTAATTACCTTTTTATATAATTACAATATAATTTTTAATATATTATAATTATATAGCTATAGTTTATTATAAAATTAGTTTTAGTAAAGTTTATAATAATTTTAAATTTTTACCTTATATATATTATACAAAGTAGTAATAATTTTATTAATAATTTAAAAAGTTAGTTATAATATAATATAATTTATTAGTAAGTAAAGTAAGCTAAGTATTTTATAATATAAAATTTTAATAATAAGTAATTAATTTATATATTAATACTTTAATAGAAATAATATAAATATATATTTTCTTTATATACTAATATATTACTAAGTAGAATATATTAAATATTTAACCTTAGTATTATTACGCTAATTATTAGTAGTTAACTTGGTAATAATTTATAGAAGATAATATAAATAAGAATAAATTTTATTAGTATAAAATCTAGGTATAGTATATATATATTAGAGCTTGTTATAGCTTACTATTTATACTTATTTGCTATATTATAATCCCGTTACAATGTGTAACACATTTACAAAATACCTATTATAGTAAATTGCTCGCCTAATTCTTTTACTCCAATTCTCCTCATTGCTTAAAGATTCGAACGTAAAAAGGCTTATTAGTTTTGCATCCGATTGCGATTTCTACCGTCGTCTTTGTCTACTAGGAGTGACACCAGGCCCTGATGGCGAGTAAGGGATTCCATTTCCTCAACGATCCCCATTCCAGATTTCCAAGCTTAGGGCTAACTGTGTTACTACTTAACCGGGCCTCAAGCCATCGCCAACCGGTCATAGCTGATGAAGATTGTTATGCCGGTGTACTTTAGCATTCTGGGAAGTCGCCGGACGACGGCGCGAGGTTCTATGTTACCGCTGCGCTTAGGTCTAAAGAGGTGCATGTGGGTGACGATCGCGAGTGTCTACCTTAGGGAATCTCGATTAGGTGACCTGGCCAAATTGGAAAATAGGGCAAATTCTCAATCGCCTTGTTAACAGACGAACAGCATCGTGAGTATGTTCCATTTCAACCATGCCTGGCTGACCGCATGCTGACAGAAACAACCTCTCCAGAAAAGCAATCCCCAATATGACGAGTAACGCTGCGCAAGTTCAGTAGTCGACTTGGAAAGAGATTGTTGAGGAGTTGAGAGCCAAAGTCCGTGCTTTACAGAACCAAGTGCTCGGATCCGGGCCATGATATATTAGTGAACTTGGCACTTGGGAAGTTCTGTGGTGCTTAGGTAATTTGGTAGATCCAAGAAGAAGGGAATGATGGAAAGGAGGTTGTTCTCGGAGCACGAATATAGCGGGATAAGACGCAGTCCCTTGAGCCAAATTCGAGTTATAATACAATTCATTATTACCCAGATCCACTGTCGCGACTGCGCTTTCCTGTATCCTCATGAATTCATTCCGACATAGCACCCTATTTTGGCTCACTTGTTTCAGGTAAAGCCTTGTATATATTCTCTTGTAGACTTCCTAGACTCTTCATCGATGTCACCATATTCAGTTCAACGCATTCGTTGGATCTTTCCTCCTCCCTACTTCCTTAGTGCAGCAAAAGGGCCCTGATATCCCCAACGTATGTCACGCAGGCAGTTCGAATCCCTGCCTACCAACATCCTCTTTTTCCAGAGTAAGATCTTTTATAAACAAAGACACGAAGAAGCCGAACCCCGCAAAACACGTCATGACGATCCAGATGGAAGGCGGTCCCAACGATGGGCAAATTGATCCAGCCGAACTACCTCCAGTCGACGAACTCGCTGAATAAAGCGCCTAGGACAGGTCCTGTGATGCTTCCCGTGGCGATAGATATAGCTAGGAGACCTATATACTGCAGCCGTTCTTTGAGGCTGGTAGGGTCGGCTAGTATGATCTCCTCGAGCACATCTAGGCCGCCTGCTTCCAGGCCTTGGATGAGACGGCCCGCGATAACAACGCTCATGTTTTGGGCAGTGGCAAAAACGATGGCGCCGATGGCGAAGAGGACCATTGAAGAGTACAATGGGAGCTTGCGACCCAGAACATCGGACACGCTCACGTAGATGGGCTCGGTCACAGCGACACCCAGGATGAAGGAGATGCTAGCCCAGAAAGACTCTAATGTGGTTCCTTGGGGTTGGTGTGTGATGGCCTGAGAGTAATAAGTAAGCAAAATCTTTTGGAATCACTGAACTTGAGGAAGTCACCGCTGAAATCGACCAACCGGTAACGCTACAGCGAGCAACGTTGCGTCCCACGATGTTATTAAGGCCAAAAGCTGAAGCGAAAGGAATGACATATAGAACGAGAACGGTTTCTTGGGACTACGAGGTGCCTCTAAAGTGGTGACTGCAGCCTTTCCACGCGGCATAGATCAATCGGTTCCATAATGGGGAATAATGCCGTCGGGTCTGGACTGTGGAGTGCTTGTAAAAGAGGGAATAGTTTTCCCAGGTGAACAGTTGATCTGAAAAAGCGTACGCTTTGTTGGAGGTTTACCGCCCATGTTAATAAGCAGAATAAAGTCGGCATGTCGGATATCGGAAGGAAAAATCCATCATCATTATCGGGTGTCGGAAGGGACGCTTTTTCTGGTTGCGGACAACTTTTTAGAAATGATAGGGTTTTTGGGGAGGGGCTGGTAGTACAGGAGCACACCTATTTTTTTGAGGCCGGCGCAAGCTGGTACACCATTAACTAAGTTCTGGGCTCTAATCGCTAAATTCTAGCGAGTGCACCACTGAATCTAGGGTAGGTTCTAGGCTTTATTTGCTTAATTATTGCTGAATCTAGCGCGGGCTCCAGCGACTTTCAGGACGAATTCCAGCGCTTGCATCGCTGAATTCAAAGCCGCCCAGGACACTTCTAGAGCGAGTTCTAGCACTTAAAAAACTAAATTTCAGCGGGCTCCTAGCGACCACCCTATATATATTAATACAAGCTCTCTAGTTATAGTACGTACTATTTAGAATTTAGGCAAGGCTCTTTATTTATACACTGTAATTATATTACTAAATCCTAGGGTTCTACTATTTAAAGGCGCTTTTATAGCCTTACTATAAAGAGTAATTAACTAATTAATACTATAATTAATAACTAATACTTTTATAAAAAAAATATACTAAGAAGTAAACTAACTTAAATACTAGCTATAAGTTAGCCTAAATATAAATAATATTAAAACTATAATATAAATACCTACTTTTAGTTATAATATAATAATTAAAATAAAATTTAATTAATACTAAATATTTATTTATATATAATTATAAAAATTATTAAAAAAATAAAACTATATTATAAATAAATAAGGTAAAATCACTTTAATAAAAATTTATATATATATTATAAAAATATTTAGTATATATAAATAAATTGAATAATTAAGGTAGGTGCTAATATTGTAAGTTTATGAACTTTAACAAGATATTTTCGGTACAATTTTGGTGTTTTAGCGCACCCCTGATTGCGCATCTAGCGTATGGGCCGGCCCCCAAAAATCGATTCTCCTGCCAACCCCACTCTAGATATCTAGTACTGAGGTTCAACAATAAAAAACAACACTCTGGGGTTATTCTTTACCCATTTCCTCTTCCGCACCTAGTCGCGCAGATACAATGGCTTCGCATTTTCACCGAGAACGCTTCTTCCTCTATCCCGAGCCGATTCGCGCGTGAGTTCAAATTGTGGACAGCAGAGACCTTCATGAGCCGGCACCAAACTAACATTCGCAATAGACCGGATGTACCGTACAGAAATGAGAGGAAATCTAATCTCAGGGTTCGAGGCTGGTTTCTGGTAGCTGCTGCTTTCCTGTAATATCCCAGAGTGTTCGGTTGCTAGAATTAGATTCTTCTTGACCCTGCAAACTAACACAAGTCGTGCTACTGATAGAATGGAGTGGCTTAGCTTTGTTAGACGACAAGTTTGGAGAAATGCGGGATTTGGCTCGTTGCTCAACATCAGGGAATACATTGAGCACACCGAACCTCGATTTGATCCCACCGTCTTTCCGCTTGAAGGTGGTGGCTCAGAGTTTTCAGAAAGCCTGGAGGTTGAAGTTGAGAATGGAGTCATGCATAAACCACTGCTAGTTCATCCGGTTCAGAAGAAGTACTCCGTGGCACACTATCGGTCTCTCTATCTTTCGGGCGAGTTGACTCCATTGGATGTTGTTCAGGCCATTCTCCCCCTAATCCGACGGGACATATCACCACCTGGTGAGCACTCGATGGCCTGGTTTGATATCAAGGTTGACCTAGTTATTAAGGCTGCTGAGGCCTCGACACTGAGATACAAAGAGAAGCGTTCGCTGGGGCCTCTGGACGGCATCCCGACAGCGGTAAAAGACGAGTACGACATGGAAGGGTACATGACGAGCCTCGGGTCCGTAAACGATTATACAGGACAGGAACTGAACGCTAACAAAATCGACGGTTGGTGTGTAAGAATGCTGGAAGAGGCAGGAGCTATCACACTGGGCAAACTCTCTATGCACGAATTCGGATTGGGTAAGTTGCACCAGTCATCGGCTCTATATATATCGCTCACACGTGCAGACACATCCGGCAACAATATTACTTATGGAACCCCACGAAACCCTTATAACCAGCAATACTACACAGGCGGAAGTTCGTCCGGGTCCGCTTATGCCGTCTCGGCCGGCCTTGTCCCCATTACAAGTGAGTAACACCGGGCTCCTTAAATTCCTTTTCCAACTTCTCCTACAACATCCTGCACTCTTATGTACCCACAAAACCGTTTACTATACCTCCTTTACTCTCTTTCTTGCTAATTTACTCCAAACAACGTCTGGAATAGGGAATACTGACTCCTCGATAATCTAGTGGGTAGTGACGGTGGCGGTAGCATTCGCATTCCCTCGTCTTTCTGCTCTGTCTTTGGTCTAAAGCCAACTCACGGCCGGCTATCTATCTTTCCAGGCCATAACCACAGTAACACTTGTGCTGTCTATGGTCCTATAGCTACCGATATGCGCTCCCTAGCAGCCTTGTATACGGTCGTCAGTGTGCCGCATCCTACATCGTACTTTCCGCTGTCATCACCCACGACCAAGAAACTAGTCGGCGACGCCAACCGGCCCAAAGTGATTGGCATCCCGGAAGCTTGGTTCCAGCGCGCCACGCCGGCAATTCAGGCACTCTGTCGTGGTATCGTCAACTGGCTCGCCGCACACAAGGGCTACACGGTCGTGCCCATCGACATTCCCTTTGTTGTGGAGGGTCAGATCGCGCATGCCCTGACAATGCTCACCGATGCGGCGACGCTGCTGCCTGACACACGCGGACTCTCACCGGCAAACCGCGTCCTACTCGCGCTGGGTCGCACGACGCCGTCCACTGACTTCCTCCTTGCTCAGAAGCTGCGTCACGTGCTCATGAAGCACCTTGCATGGCTTTGGCAGACGCACCCGGGCATGGTCATCGTCACACCCACGACGAGCTGCGCAGGCTGGCCTATTCGCTCGGCTTCTGAGCTCAAGTACGGTGTAAGCGATGGCGATCAAACGGTAAAGACTATGGAGTACGTGTGGCTCGGCAACTTCTGCGGGATGCCGAGCATCAGCGTCCCAGCCGGCTATATTGTGCCGGAAGGGCAAGTGGGTGAGGAGGAGGTTGCCGATCAGGGTACAATAGGCAAGGTCCCCGTGGGTTTAATGGCCACAGGTGAGTGGGCAAGCGAGTACACGCTTATTCAGTTCGGTTTGGATGCAGAGGAGGCAGGCGTTGACCAGCAATGTCGGCCGCCGATATGGGTAGATATCGTGGAGCTTGCGAGACAAAAGAGAAATGGTAACAGCACTATATAGAAGACTTAACAGAAATTAACAAAAATTAGCAATAACTATAATACGACATTGTGACGGTGCTGCCGTCACATGCGCTACGCCGTGCGCGTAGCTGATGTCATTCCTTTTACCCCGCTCCAACACTCTATATAGATTCGTCCCAGCCGTATTCCTGTAGAGTTCTCTAGCAATCCTTTTGAGTCCTCATGACAGCTGTACGTAGCTAT
>KV745432.1:0-17769 GCA_001692735.1 Lepidopterella palustris CBS 459.81
TACTAGTATTTAAAGTAGTATTTAATACCTTATTTATAAAGAATAATATTTATAAAGGCTTTTAAAAAGCTAAACTAGTTCTATATAACTTAAAATATATTATTTTATAGCTTAATATTTAACTATAAACTTTAACGCCCCTTTTTTTAGAGAATATACTATAGACGTCTAAAATACTAAGTAATTTAGTTAAATTTACTATTTAAAGTATATTAATTTATAAGTATATTATAAAATATTAAGATAGCTTATTTATATTAATTAATAAAGTAATTAATTAGCTTATAAAAGGCGCTTAATTAATAATATATTTAACTATTTTACTTTAAGTATAAGTTATAAATTTTTAAAAGGTAAATAAAGCTATAATATAGTATAAAATATAGTAAAAAAGATATATTTAGTATTAAGAAACCCTAATAGTTTAGGAAGGGCAGGACTTAAATAATTAAAACGGTATTAATACTAAGATTTTAAAGAAAATGCGCCAAAGTTACGTGTAGTTAAATAGGCCCGCGCCGCGGTAAAGATAATATAGACGTTGCTGCAAAGTAGGACATTATATTAAAACCTGTCCTTTATAGAGCCAAAATACTATAGAATAAACTAGGAACTTTAAATAATTAATTTTATTCGGCGTTGTAAAGTGGTGCAACTTTGTTGAGGTGAGCGACTCGCTTGTTTGACGTTATGCCAGAACAATTATCCCGGGAAATCAACGCCCTACGAAATTTACCATCGAGCCTTTCATAGACCTGTAATTTCATGCTTAAGGCCACATAATATTAAAACCTGGGCGCGTCTTAGCCGTTTCTTTTTGTACTACTTGGCATAGAGTAAGTATAATCCCCTGAGGAACGAGCGGCCTTTCTCCATTTATTCTAGTACTTACCTTGCGATATGCATACCTACTTCCTCGAGACAGCTCACTACCTGCCTTAATGTCTGTAAGACGGCAGGAATGGGATATGAGAGCTCTCAAAGTGATATATTGAGGTACATATGTAGTTGTAGGACTGATGATCCACCGAAGCGTAGCACGCCTCATGAATAGTTGAGCTGCTCACGTGACTAGGTAGCTCCTTGGTCTTACAATGTCAGTTTCCATCTTTCGAGCACCAACTTCCTCCTAACCCATATCCGCCTTCCTAAATACCAGTGACTTCATGCCTATGTTCTAATACTAGTTAGCACCGTCCTAATTCGCTCCATGCTCCTTCAAAAACAGATACTAGCTTCATCAAGCACCCTCCTCGCCTACCTTAACGCCAGTCCTTCCCCCTTATTCATCTCCGCAAACTTCCTGATGTATATCCTAGCTTCCTAAAGAGCTCTCTATCCAAAGATTAGTATCGAAGTGGAAAAGGTATGAAGAGACGAAAGACCGGTAATGAGAGAAGAAAATGGCAGCCAATAAAGACTCGAAGAGTTTCAAAGATCTCGGTGTGTTGCTGTCGAAAGTGATGAGATGAATGGAGTAAAAAGGAAAAGAAATGTGAGAACGAAGAGCCGTCTTTAAGTCTAGAGAGACACTAGCTTTAGAGTCGCTTGTTGGGACAGCAACCAGCTCGAAGGTAGGTGGTATCATGATGTTTACATTAAGACTTCGTCTTACAGTACTTTGTAGCTCGCTTCCTACAATTGGGGAAGGTCCTCGGCTTATACCATTGTACACCACATCAGACCATGGCCCTATCACCTGTAAGCCACTTGCCCTTAGCTTTCCAGCCTACCTTTCATCCGAAGACCTCATATCTTCCTTTGGATATGCCATCCACAACCACGGTACCCACTCCTTCCTTCAACACGTTGGTACCTGCTGACATGCTTCCGCAGTCCACCACCACGTTGCCTCAGACCTCAGACTCGTTCCAAACACCCCATCACGGACAAGCACGCAAGAGATACTTGGGCCTTGCCATGTTAGGATGGAGGATGGGAGCATGGACTCCGAAGACGATTATCATCACTGGTCTTCAAGGCAAGTGATCCGAAGTCGAAGGATCTCTAAGGGCTGTCCCAATGATGAAGAACCCGAACGCAGGTGATGCTCAGCTATGCTGACTTCTTGCTTGTTTTTCTTTACAGGACCTGCCTGAAGTGGACCTCAGATCGAATAGGAGCATGGGCCTCCGCGGACGATTATCATCACTGGTCTTCAAGGCAATTGATCCGAAGTCGAAGGATCTCTGAGGGCTGTCCCAATGATGAGGAACCCCGACGCAGGTGATGCTCAGCTATGCTGACTTCTTGCTTGTTTTTCTTTACAGGATCTGCCTGAAGTGGACCTCAGATCGAATAGGGGCGCGGACTCCGCGGACGATTATCGTCGCTGGTCTTCAAGGCGAGTGATCCGAGGTCGAAGGATCTCTGAGGGCTGTCCCAATAAGAACGACTCTTCTGCCCCTTGCAGCGACTGAAGTTCAAGGGTCAGATGGCGAAGGTCAACGGGCGAACTCTCGGGCGAGGGAAGGGGCAATGGCTGAGACGGGGCAGTGGGCGAGGAAGCCATGACGGGTGAAGGGGCCCTAGTAATGCTCAGCTCTGCCATCTTCTTGCTTGCTTTTCTTACAGGATCTGTCTGGAAGTGGGCCTTGGAACGGTTTTTAGAGAGATTGCGATATCATCCCCGGCCTTGATGTCCTAGATGCAAGAGATCCCAAGTGCGAGTCTGTTTAAGTACTCACGTCAGCAAGTTTCAATGATGATGCTTACGCACAAGGTGGTACTCAGCTTTTCCTGATCTCTTGCTGGCTTTATAGTGTTGCTGCGGTTTGTTGGGGCTCTGCGGAAGAGCTGAACCTTGGGTCAACTAATGTATGTACCGTACGCGCGCGTTAATTGTGTGACCAGAAATACCAGGCTTCGACACCAGGACTACGTACGATTCCGACTACAGCGGATGCTGGGATCGCGAGTCTCAGGGTTGCACTTGACCGAGAAAGTATAGCCAAGTATCGGGTTCCTTTCTCTTCTTGGGAGCTGCGCAGGTCCGGCTCCTCACGCCACGCACCCTCGCTTCGGTCATCAGTAGCAGGATGCAGGTTGCAGGTCAACCGACCATGGAATAAGATTCTCACTTGCTACAGACTTTTCTAAACACGTTTTAATATGGAGTTGCTTTGCAAAAGTAATGACCGCGCCAAGAAGCGGTAGGGTCCGGCAGAACCCGAGGAACACCAAAACTCCCAAAATCGCCAACTTCCCGCCACGACTGTGCGGCTCAATCAAGTTTAAATGTAATAAAAATTACATTCATCAAAAGCTAAGATTCAAGCGAAAATTATTATCTACTTTTTGTTTTGATAAGACCTAGTGTTCAAGGATGCATCAGGTGCAGTGCACAATCCGGCCTTGGCAATGATTACGTGAGCGGCCTTTACTTTTGCAAAGTACCTCCGTAGTGATATTATTATATACTGAGGCGAAGCTTGCCGAATTTTACGCGCGTAGCATGGTTCTCTGTGGCGCAAAAGGCTGGCTTTCTGCTCATGTAATGTAGAAGGCCTACTCATTACGTGACATTCTCTGTTCACAGGCGATAGTAATGCCGAAAGCGTCTAGAAGAGACATTTTCGGCTGGTCTTTCCCTTATTACAACATTATTGCTATATGTATGACGCGGGCGGTAGGAGTAAATAAAAAAGCGACGCGTTGGGGGCGAGGAGCGATTCCTGATATGGATAAGCGCAGGGACTGCGCTAAACTCGAAAGGGGAGTCCCTGGGCAGAGATTACCATAGGGCGAATTGGATACACTCGGGTGTCTTTTTTCTAGGCCTCAACTAGGCCCTTGTTTTTAAGAGGTGCTACCTACGCAAGTTCGTAAAGGAATAATAAACTCCCTTATAGATCGCTAGATTGGCTAAGGGAGATTTAGGATGCCGAGTAGTTGAATAGGTACGCATATAATTTGTAGTCGATTCGCTTGTTAAAAAAAAAAAATATAAAAATAATTCGGATTCAATAATTATTAGAAAATATTAAAAAATATTAGGAAAAAAAAAAAAAAAAAAAAAAAATAAGTGGGGGCGCTCTAGGAGGTATAATACAGCTTTAGTGCGTTAAATTAGGGTGTTTCTTTAAGGGTATACGTAAAGACTGTAGAGTTAAGTTAAAGTTCTACCTACCCGCTTACCCGAGAAGGTAGAATAGAGACCGATAAGAATGAAGGGAAGGTTAGGTAGTAAATATGAATTTGATAGTATGGAAGGGACCCTTGACTGTCCGAACGGTAAAAATAGAGGGAAGAACATGTCACCCTTGACGAGCTTAAAGCGTATCCTTCAAACTTAAAAGCTTGTGTCAGCTGGAAGCTGGTGCAAACCTTGAATCGCTGGTTGATTGAAAGGAGGGGATACCCATCTATATACCAATACGTCACTGCAAAGTGGCGGTACTAGAGCTGAAACGGCCTAGCCAACAGCCTGAGTTCCTGTTTTCTTGCTTGTAGTTATTCTTCCCAATTCGTATCCCACATTTATATCACATAATACATAGCTTTCTTACTAAATGCAATGTCAACGTCAATTAACTAAATAAAAGTTGGTCTCAAGACTGAAGCCCCAAGAACCGGCCATTAAGCATCTGTCAATCTAATTATCTGATCCTTGAACAGTACTGAAACCATCCATAAGCTATTAAAAGCACCTCTCCGTTCCACCCAACCTGCCAAACCTTACCGTCTATACCCTCACCATAAGACCACCCAACCCCACTCACTCCACTCCGTCTAACAATTTCCCTTCCCATCCCCAACCCTTGTCTTAACAGCCGCCATATGCCTCCAATTTCTCAAACAGGTCTCATAAATTCCCACCAGCATGCAATACATCTTTCCCGGACAATCCAATCACACAATCCGCGGCAAATACATATACACGACGCCCGGATCTAGGGAGGAGGAAGTAGTCCCTTCTCAAGCTCAAGCTCTAGCGCGTGCTGCGTCTTGATGTCGACGGCGCAGAAATGCATGACGAGCACGATGGTACAGCTTAGACTATTCTCCCAGAGTCGACCGAGGAAATGAGCCAGTACAAGATAGCGAGTGGGTCGTCACTCATGCGGTGCCGTGTTGCTGCCCATGATTTCTAGTGTTGGGAGGGGTACGGGACAGGGATTGGGCGGGCTGTGTGGGGGAGCGGCGGGGAGAATAGCTGCTACTGCTTGAGGAGCGAAAGTGGAGAGAGATATGGTAGTTCTAGTTTTGATGACTGGTGAGGAGAGGTTGGATTTCGGGACGTGTGGTGTGAGGGGAATGCTCTTCCTCATCCGCCTTCCGAACGACAACCCGAGACCCAGGATTTTGCATCGCGAAGGATAAATTAGTCTTATCCTCAGGCCTGGATTGAAGGCTTGGTACGCTGTGCCGGTATACGAGCGAAAGCCTTGGACTGGGAGGTTGATGTTGAGCGTGAATCGTTTTCGGGCCCATCTCAAATCTTAGACCATCATCACCATCCCACTGGCTTTTCTTCCCTGTCGTTACAGCTTGTGTTGGAAGCGTTTTGAGGGACGGCTCCACTTTGATCTTGCAGGGTTTGTCAAATCGTATACAGTTCGAACATCGATATTGATCACTGCAAGTTGGGTCTCTCAGGGGAGAACAGAGAAGCTAAATGAAAGTTAATTGGGGCATATAGCCATAATGGAGGGGGGACATTCACATTTCGTCTTATACAATACTCACACGGCGGAGGCATTCTCCCGTTCTGGCACAGCGGAAGCTTCGGCGTTGAAAATGTGCAGCTTTGGTCAAATCGCTTGCAGGTGGAACACCGATTATCACCAGTCGGATCTAACTCCAAAGGCGTATGGCCAGCGCAGCGGATCTAAACAAAAATTAATTCGCATATCTATAAATTACAGAACCGAGTGTAATACCTTTCGCCTCCTACAACACCTGCATGATACATCACTCCTGTTTAGAAAGGACAGGTCCCGAGCGCGGGCGGGCTTAGAAGTGCCTCCCTTTTTAAGTTTCAGCGATTTAGTAACATTGGATTTGGAGGTATTTGTCGATGTGCCAACCGTGAAATCCCAATGCTCGTGGGACATTATCGGAGAACCTTTCAGGTCATCGATAGAAGGTCTCTGAGTGTAATGATCTTGCATCTTCCCAAGACGGCCAAACTCTGAAGGATTATGTTCCTGTGATGCAAGACGGAGGCTAGGTAATTTTGGCCCTGTGTCTGTTCCCAGTCGCAAATTGGACCCCGAAAATATCACTTTAGTGGGCTTCGGCCTCTGCGGAATTGAAGCGTCGCTACTCTGACTCTTGATGATTTTCAGCATGTCCTCACCTTTCGGAGCGGTAGTCAGGTTCTCATGGCCAGAGCTAGTAATAAGGATATCGTCCTCGATACGCACGCCTCCCACGGGAATGTAGCGAAGCAATACTTCTTTGTTGATGTATTTGGAGTGAATGGGCGACGGAAGGTAGATCAATTGAAGTGCATACTGAGAAAAATAGCTGTGAAATATTAGTCGCGTCTTTGGAGGTAGCTTCCGAGCTCAGGGTATCTTTTGGATTAATAGCCGACTTACATTCCGGGTTCGACTGTAATTACCATCCCTTCTTCCAATCCACCACTCTCCGGGCGAGCAGGAAATCTGCACATCTCGGAGTCGTATACAGGGAGATGGTAGTTCTCAGGAAATAAAGATCTAGACTGTGAACCAATTAGCGGCAGCCTTAAACAGCGGTGTAATAGTATTCCTTTAGGGGTTTGAAATCCTCCTAGCCCAATAAAATCTAAACATGAGTGCACTTACCTTAATCTCATACGAGCTAGAGCGAATGCCAAGTGCCAATGACATCAAATCGCCTTGTCCAATGTCATGGACCTCGAGACCAATATGATGACCTAACCCATGGGGAAAGAAAGCACGAGAGGTACCAGCCATATAAATCTCCTCATGCGAACCATTGTGAAGGATTCCCAACGCCATCAAGCCCTCAATGGCTATATGATGAGCCATGATATGCAGATCCAAGAACCTCACTCCGGGAGCAAGCTGACAAATACAAGAATCTTGCATCTTTTGCACGAGATCATGTATCTGTTTCGCTTCCTTTGAAGGCCACGAATCGGACAGAGGAAAGGTCCTGGTCACGTCGCTAGCGTAGCATTCCCATTCACAACCAGCATCAAGACACATTAGCTGTCGACCTTGGAGAGGTTCGTCGTTCTTTACGTAATGAAGAGTGCTGGCGTTCACTCCAGATGCTGCAATGGGTTCATAGGCCTGGTGCTTCGCGTCCATGGAAATGCAGGTGTCCAGGAAAATGGCCTCGACCTGAGCCTCGCTCTTGAACTTGAGGATATTGGCGAGGACTTCACGGTGGGCTTTTGCCGTGATATCGTTGGCCTTTCGAATGAGTCCGATTTCATGAGGATCCTTAATTATTCGAGCGGAATTGATAGCTTTCTGTAGCTTCACACAGTCGACCCGCGGAAGCTCTGCTTGTCCAGGTGTCACAGCCTGATCGGGATGGAGAATGTAGATGTCTCCCTCGTGATGCTTTGGCCATTGCTTGACAAAGTCAGGTAAACAGGTGGTATAGACGACCGAATCAACATCGTACTTCTCATAAGCTTCCGCGATGGTTGACCCGCGGCCATTCCAGATAACGGTGTGGGGATCGATCCTCGGGATGAAGAGCGTGAGGATATCGTTGTTAATATCATAGGTCAAGTGACAATCTGGCTCATTGACACTAAGTTTCACATTAATACTGCAAAAACCACTCTCCACGATGGGGTTCAGGCCCATACCCGCTCAGATAATAAAAGTACCGTCGTTGGCGAAAAGGCCTAAACTGATCGCTATCTTCCTCATACTTTGTAGCCGTGCCCGGGAGATAAATGAGGCCGTTCTCGACACCTAGGCTTTGAACCACTCTGCTCACATGCTGCTTTGCTATCAAAGATAGCCCGTTAGCAAAAGCATTATACCACGGTCACGATACCTGGACGAACAGGGATGAATAGCGACTAACCTGGGTACTTCTCAAACGGCGACGACGCTTCGATATGGAGCCAGTAATCTTGCCGCTCTCCTTGAAGCCTCTCCGACAGATCTTGAGCGTCAACAGTCTCCATTTTAGCAGCTTCCTGACAGCTATTCGTCGAATTATCCGCTCCGATTGATTTCGAGAGAGGTTGCAGGGGGTTTTGAGCGTTGGAGATCGCAGCCTGAAACTCGTTCACCGCCCGTTCGTTCGGCAGTGTGGAAAGCCAGTCAGCCAAAAAGACCGCACAGACGCCCGGTCAGATCGGCTGCGAATAACTCGACAACTTATCAGATTGAAGAATCGTCTGGTCTCTGGAGAGCAGAAGAAAAAGCAGAATGGGCGGAATGAGTAGGCAGCAGGGACTTTGAGACGATTTTTCTTTATCGCGGGGTGGAGGGGATCTTATGCTACCCCAACCAAAGGACATCCTCTCCAAGACCCAGATTCCCACACCGTGTCGTACAACAAAATACTGTGCAACACGGCCCATCGTATCATTACTCACAATCGAAAGAACGTGTTACACATATCAAGCTGAGATATAATTCATGTATTCCAATTAACTTTGCGCGCTCGTCATTGCCTTCAATCTAATTACAGACTACCAGCAAGTCATTACTGTGAAACTAAAGTCCCGATCCAATATCCCTTCCCATCCATCCTCCCCAAGGATCAAAATCCAGATTAGGCAGCCCGATCCTCCACCCTGGTCATTTCCCATTTCCAAATTTTCCTCCCTACCCAATGCGGTCGTTAAAGGAGTGTAGAACCCATCGATACATGTCGATTTCTAGGTCATTGCAAAAAATTCGAAGGATCGTTCAGTCATGATTGAATAAGAAAAATGTACAATGTAGAATCGCAACCAGAAACCAAGGCATAAAGTCGGAACCGAAGTTGAGGACATCTTAAACCAGCACAACCAAAGCCACGGCACCAGCCAGAAATGCCGCGATGGGCTTGTTGGCCGACGCCGCGCCGGTGAACTGGGATGGAGTAGCCGTGGTGACCTTGGAGCTGACGGGGGCGGCGCTCGTCACGCTAGCAGGCGTTACAGGAACAGGAGTGACGGCAGGAGGCGTGTATGCTGGCGCGCTCGTAACTGGCGGCGCTGGGACAGAGGACGCTGGTGGGATAACTATGCTCTGCGAAGAGTATACGGCTGGTGGGATAACTATGCTCTGCGAAGAGTATACGACGGGAGGAGCGGGAGGAGCCGAGGACGGTGATGCGATCAAAGTTGAATATACAGGAATGATGACTGTCGTAGGGCACACCGTAGTGAAGGCCGTCTCAGTGGTGGTGACGTAGGTTGTGGTGTATGTGGTGCAAGTTTCTTTGCAGGTGGTAATGGTGGATGTAATCGTGCAAGGAACAGTGATGGTGGAGATAGTTGTGATTGTGGTCACAACCGTAGAGCACGGCGTTGGAGTGGGAGGTGGTATCGGGGTGCTGGATGAAGGCGGGACCACGAGAGAGCTGGAAGGAGTGTATATTGTGGAAAACACTGGCGTAGAGCAAGGGGTGCTTGAGTTTGTGTACGGCGTGCTGGATGGAGGTGGAGGAGGTGGTGGGAGAGTTTTAGAACACGGGGTTGAAGATGGGGGAGGCGTATAAATCGAGCTGCTGCTCTCGCAGGGCGTCGAAGATGGGGGAGGCGTATAAATCGAGCTGCTGCTCTCGCAAGGCGTCGAAGATGGGGGAGGCGTATAGATTGAGCTGCTGCTCTCGCACGGAGTGGAAGAAGGCGTGGGGGTAGGAGTGGACGAGGATGACGGAGGCGTATAAATAGAACTGCTGCTCTCACAGGGAGTCGAAGAAGGCGTTGGAGTAGGAGTTGACGAGGTGGACGGAGGCGTATAGATTGAGCTGCTGCTCTCACATGGTGTCGAGGAAGGAGTCGGAGTTGACGACGGAGGAGTATAAATCGAGCTGGAAGATATCTCACTGCTCTCACATGGTGTCGATGCCGGAGGAGTCCAGACGGATGTTGACTTGTGAGGAGGCCAAGATTCCGAATACCCAGTGCCCCAAGCCGCAGTGGAACCCAAGAGGGCAAAAAGCGAAAGTGTGGTCCTCATAGTCGATAGTATTGATACTGTTGCTTTTGATTCGATAGATTGAGAAGACTACGAGCGAGAGTGAAGTCTTGATATAGGTAAACGAAGGATACAGAATAAACCTTAGCGAAGGAGTTCAATCTGTACAGGAGGTTGGTGAAAACCGGTGGCTGGTTTGATATCAGTCAAAGCAAGAGATAACCGATGGAGGCTCCAGAAGAAAACGGAGAGGGTGGCAGCTATAAACAACAACCTGACCTGACCATCCTGCAAGCCCTTCCGGATATCGGATGCATCATGCGCATACTGTATGGTCTTCACCTGGTCACTGCAACTAGGTTGCATCAGCCAAGAGAAGCTTGTGTGCCGTGGAATTATCTCGAGTGTCTCTGGTGAGAAATTAGCTTTTGCCTGTTTCTGTGGAGACTTAACCCGTCGTGTTCCAGACAGGCATGCCGTATGGAGAGAGTTTTCTCGTATCGAAGGATTGATCAGGCCGAGAGAGAGAGAGTTTTGGCCTGCTGGTATCGATATGGTAGGGCCACGCTCCCTGGTCAACTAGACAACGGTTAATCCTCCGCGGGCCAGTGAAGAGAAGGAATCAACGGGGCAGGCTGCAAGGATGTCGGCAAGTACATGGGTGGAGAGGCGGCTGGTTGTCTGACAAGTTTCCTGCCCCTCACGCCAGTGCTCGGAAGCCAGTGCTCGGAAGCCAGTCCGCCGACGAAAAACTTCTTCTCTCCTATGTTATGTGGTAGCTACTGTACGATAAGATAGCAAATAATCTCTCCTGATGATTCAATTGAAGACTTGAAAAACGAAGTAAACGATTCTCGCTTACTCAAATTTTATTATGATTGTGAGCCGTATCAACCACGGCGTCGAGACATTGATTACCCCATTCGGACGAGCATGCTTCTCGTTCAGCGGCGGCCTGCCGATGATGGAACAAAACGGTGCAGGAAAACACCAAGGGTTGGTCCGGGGCACAGATCGAGAGCTGACTCGTGCCCATGCCGCACGACGTTGCCATGCCCAAAGCTTTGCTATGACAACGCCAATGTTCACGAGACTTCTAAGAATAGAAGTCCCACACAGATCTCTATGATCGTCATTTGTTTTTTGAAGCAATTGAAACCAATGCGAGGTACCGAAGACATTCCCGCCCAACTCACGAGAGGAGGTGAAAAAGAGCAGTTGAAACCGAGACTCACGGCCGAAAGAACCCTGCGTGGCATATGTCAGGAACGGCCAAAAAGGGCCGCTGATCGACCAGAGAACCAGCATGCGAAGGTGGAGTTTCTTGTTGTTCGCCCAAAGTTCTCCCAGCAGAGTCATGAGCGGTGGTGAATCAGACCAGCCTCGCGTCCCGGTCGGCATCATGGTTGCATGGACCGATATCGAAAAGCATGGTTGCTGCAGAAGGAGGCGGGCGGGGTGGTGAGGTTGAGGTTGGGGAGGCCCATGACGAGTGGCTGCCAGCTCCTTGGCGTCCTGGTCCGAGTCCCTTTCATCCTTCATAGTCCTTTTGACGAACATCCCTCTCCTATCGCTCATGACCACGCTTCCATTGTCATCTCCACAGTTCCCTTTTATAACTACTGCACGCGATAGGCTCCCTATCTCAAATCTAATACTGTATCTCTGTTCCTATGTTGGCTGTCTTACTAGACTGCTGACGGAGGATGCACCGGTCGAATCGAGCAATGGCTTACGGGAAAACCTTCAGCAAGCCCTGTTTAGCGCATGCGTGCTACAGCTGTCTCTCTCCGGGGCTCGACCAGCCAGAAGAATCCACGCCTGTCCAGCGTGAGAGTCCGGCATTAGTTTTGCGTGAGAAAACCCAGTCCGTAATCCCATTCGTGTGCCTGAAAATGCGATGAACGGTGTGGTCGAGCCGGATCACATGGGTGCATTGGAAAGCTGCTGGTTCAAGGGGGAGAACCAGCTCCATCCGTGGACTCCAAGAGAGCGATCCTCAGGCCTCAAAACAAACAATGAAAATTGTGCTCGTAAATGTCCGAAGAATGTACCGGGGACTGTTTCCTCGATACGCCATGTCCTCAATGCTCGCCGTCTTGGCAGATGCGAGAATATTCTGCCAGCGTGTGGGGACGCCTCAATTTGACTGACCTGCTGATGGAGCGCCGCACAGCAGGGTAAAAAGCCATCGAAAACAGCCTCCGCCATTCAAAACAGGTTTTTTATGCGTGGAAAATATCGAATCATCACCTTCTCAAGCCTGCCAATATTGGCAAGCCTAATTGGGTCTAAGGTGGTGGGTATTCGATCATCAAACATTTGCCTCGTGCTTCTCGGTCCTTTCTCTCACCCGGGCATCAACAGCCGTACTGTTTTTTGATCACCGTTGGGGCAGCATGGGAATTGCTGCAGAGCTTCCTCAAACGGTGTTGTCGTCCGACTGTGACTCTGGAACCGAGTATATTCCGGCGACTTTCACTGTTGATAATGCTTGAATTATGCTATAACATTCTCTCTTCTCACTCGTCGTCTTCGCCACTGTCCGTACCGCTGTCCCAGCCCTCCGTATATTCTTCCGCAATCATCTCCAACCCATTTGAGAGCGTTTCCCGCTCGTCGGTGCTGACTAACCGTCGAACGATATGCTCAAGAGACCGTACCTGGTCGGCGACCGAAGAAGAAGTTGATAATCCCGAACACACTGCCAACTTTTTCGATTGACCCGATCCTACATTAAAAATAGAGGGAAAACTATCGAGCAATGGGAAGAGCAGCGGTGCCGAATACCTTTCTCCTAGTCAGCAGCGAAGCAAAATGGCCCCGAATATGACCTCATAAAGAGCCACGCCGAGCTGCTCCGATGATCCTATTTTCCTTTTCCAAGGACTTTGAGGCTCTTGAGGCTGTCCAGATGTAGGTATACAATAGGGAAACATACCTTTGAACTATTGGACTTGAGGCAAATCGATTTCGCGGATCCCTTGCATCTGTCCCTTCAAAGCTGCTCCACTCTCCCCGAGAAGTCTCAGCTCGTCCAAAAATATGTTCTTTCTTACAATGACTACTTTTTAAAGTCTTGTAGTCTTTGGTGAACATATCAATGTCGAATTCGGTCAATTGTGTGTCGATTGATTCACTGTCTTCAGCTCGCGTTGGCTGCGAACTCACCTTTTCAGCACTGGCCGCCTCAGCTTCCACTTTCCCATCAAGAACATCTGGATCAGCGATACTCATTTCGAGTTTCGCAATTTTTCTTTTTCCACTAAAATTGAATATTTCTTCCATGTCTTGGAAAGTTCCGCGGCCATCGGATGACCTCATTCGGGAAGGCAACGTCATGGTTTCTAAAGCGACCGCTTGAACCGCGGAAGTGTGCCATTGGGAACTCAGATCCAGTGAGAGATACGACGGCGACTTGACAGGTTCGTTAGACACCGGAATGTATACCGATGCGTGCTCGGAAATGTTATGAAGTGACCGCGCAGAGTTGACTAATCGCTGCAGTCGTTTCTCCTACCATCACACACCATCAGCTTGATACTTCGAGAAATAGTCGCCGAAGAGAAGCCGTGTTCTCCACGCAGCCCATAGCGGAAAGAAGAAAATGCGCATCTCTTACCCTCACAATTCCCTCATCTTGTGCCCCACCAACACCCCAAACCCAAATTGCCCCTTTTCCAAACTCATCCCTCAATCTCTCCACCCACCCCGCTACCCAACCACCCCATGCATCTTCCGTCCCTGTCACAATCTGCAGCCCCTGCAACCCATCACACTCCTCCACAAAAGGCCTAAGATCGCGATCCAATAAATCCACGTCCGCATCCATGGTGGCAAACAAGTCCGCTCCAACATCCCATTGCTCAAACGGCCTCAGTTGGTCCCCAACGCTGAACTCAGGCAGCTGCTGAAGCGACTTTGGGTGGAAGAAGACGCGGCTATAGTCGGACCAGTAGCGGACGGTATATGGTGTGAGAGGAGGAGGGGATAGGGCCGCGTCAAGAGCAGTTTGGTATGGAGAGGGCGGTATCGGTGGTAGGTGGTGCGGAGTTGGTAAAGTGGGCCAGATCCCGTGTCCTGTCCCAGATGGAGGGTCGGAGACCTCATACAAGGCATTGATCTTCCTCAAGGCGCCGAATGCACCTTTCAGGTCGTAGATTAGGGCGCGTGGCGTGAAAGTATCGGTGCCATCGGGTGCGATGCCGGGCCGGAAATGGATGTCGTGGTTGATTGGCGAGGGGGGAGATGGCGGGTAGGTGAAGTAAGATTCCTGGTGTGTAGGTCAGTGAATAGTCTGAGAGATGAGAGAACTGAAAAGTTTTCCCTTTCACGGCCTCTCTTTCCACGGCCTCTCATTCCACGGCCTCTCTTTCCACGGCTATTTACATTTGCGTTTATGGAAGGGGGAGGGGGAATGGAAAAGGCATGGCGGAAGGACGCATAAAATAGAAATGAGATGGCAAAAATCTTTCCGGATGAGACGAATAAATACCTGAGCATTCCAAAAATGGGTCCCGAGATAATTGCTCTGCTGGCCGAATTGGAGAGTCACGATCTCATGCATTGCGAGTTCTCTTTGGAAGGTAACGTTTTTGAGGAAATCGAGATGCGGGGGTCCGGAATCCAAGCTGGAGATTCTATATGCCAGACAAACTCGAGAGGGAGAACCAACAGCGCGGCGATGATTTTGGGATGAGAGCTAGCGATGAGATGATTTTGGTGGTGAGGTATGAGAGTGCCCAGGTGGGAGGTATGATAGTAAGTTTTTTTGTGATCAGGGTAGGAAGTCTCCGACACGTGAGATCGTGAAATCGGGTGTTGACGCGCTTTCAGCCTGGAATGCAGAATTTGAACATAGCTCAATTTCACAGAATCGAAGCGCATGCACAGATTATCTCACAAATAATTAGGAACGGTGTGATTTGGTATTTTGTTCTATGAATTCAGAGTCGTTTTGGAATTTTGACATCCAAAAGAACTCGACTTCAGGACTATCTACTTGCTCATGGTTCAAACTGTTGCATTGAGAATCCATCTCGTTCTCCCAGAGACGGCAAGGATATCGTCATCATCCCCTTGCTCGCAGACACCCAGTCTGTACATAGTTGAATGTTCCTCTCGTCTGAATTCTCCATTTGGAAAAGCGGAAAAGACATCGCAATATTGGCTGTATCCTGAATGGAACTCTAGTGATTTAACTCCCTTGCACTTATGCAGATATCGGCGAACTACATGCTTGTACATACCATGCTGATCCAGTTTCCTGTTCATCTGGTGGCAAACTGCTTCAACCCATCAATTGCAGTTGATCATCCGGCGGCCACCGTGTTTGAGCAAAACTCAGACACCTCTTTATGCTCTGTAGGTATTTCCGGGTGATTTCGTCGCTCATGATATGTGCTGCGCCTTTGTCGCTCTCGTGGAGCTTTTCTCGAGCCGAACGTTCGTGGATACCGACCATGGTAACTCCAATAGGCCAAGCACTGCATTGAGTTAGCTTGCCAGTTCATATACGAGCATTCTGAAGGAGATGAGACTTACGCTTTGCCAATACTCAACCTCAAATACCCGTCGTTGGCGTCCACATATCGCCTTTCTTGAGCCGCCTTGACAATCTCAACCACAGGCTCAAGAATGCCGTCCTCAACTTCTCCCTTCTCGAGCTTTTTGAACAACGGCCGCATGTTCTCTCTCGCTTGAACCATAGCATTGTACGCTTGCTTCCCTTGGTAACTCGTCTTGACACTAGCATCACGATGCGCAAGCGCGACTTCCCACTCCTTCAATACCATTGTGAAATACGACGCCAGCTGTCTGAACAAGAATCTCCTTCCCTCGTCATCCTTTGGCACTTTCGCATCGACCTTCATGTCCGTCTCCTCCACCAGCTTCAGCGTCGTAGGTATCGGGCCATTGCTAAGAGCAGCAGCAATAGCAGCTTGCCCTGTCAAGCGCCGGTATCTCTTCAATCTCTGCTTGTGGCTCTCTCCAAACAATATCGCCGGTTCATCCAGCACTCTCAATTTCTTAACCAACTCCTCATCCTCAATGTCCTCCTCTCCATCCGGCAACGGCGTGCCCTCACCCTCCTTGACCTTCGGTGGCAGTTCAGGAAGACCCAATCGCTTCCTTCTCTTCTGCTCCTCTTCTTGCTCCTCAGCCTCTCTCCGCAATCTAGACTCCTCCGCTAAACGCCGCCGTTTCTCCTTGCGCTCAGCCTCCCTCTTTGCCTCTTCCTCCTCAAATTTCCGCTTCTTTTCTAGCTTGGTGATACGCGCCGCTTCGATGGCATTCTGCTCGGCCTCGTAGGCGGCCTGCCGAGCGGCTTCGATTTCGGAGCGTTTGAGGTACTTCTCTGAGGGCTCAGCGGGGGCTTGGGTTTTGGATTTGGCAATTTGAGCCGACATTAATTTCGCGAAATCCATCATTCAGCTTCAGGTAACGACGAGGCCGTATTTAAAGTGAGAAATGAGTGTTCAGCGAGCAAGGCGTCATGCGGGAGCATGAATCTCAACGGAAAAATGGAACGCCGAACCACCGAAGAGCTTCGAGTGAATCAAGTCGCCCGAACTTGTCTCTTTATCATGTATGCAGACTTCTTCACTAATTCTTCACCAATTTATTCACGGCATATTTCAAGCGCTACTCTCCAACTTCCGGCATCCCAACTCAGCCCTCCTCACCCGTAACAACCCCAATCCCAAACAATGGCGAACCAACCCCCGCCCCCGAAAATCGACCGCCAAACAACAACACCCTTCCTCCTCAAGCTCTTCTACAGAACAGGCACATATCACCGGTACATACTCCCTCCTCCCCTCCCCTCTCCTCCCCTCTCCTCCACTCTCCTCCAATATCTCCCTCTCTTCCACCCCCCTCCCCTCAAAACAACTAAAATTAACCCTCAAACAGCCTCGACGAATTTTCCTCAAACCCCCCACCCCACCTACAAATCTACACCTGGCCCACCTGCACCCTCCGTGAACTAACGCACCTCCTTCTCACGGCTCTCCCCTCTCTCCTCCCCTCCCCTGCAATCGGAACCCGCCTGGCATTCAGGCTAATTTACCCCGATACGCGGAATAGCGGACCCGGACCGCAAGGACTCGGGAGGTATTTGAGTAAGGATTTGGGGAGCGTGATCGTAACCGCGCCGCCCACCACCTCTGTATCTGCTGGTGCGCAAAACGGGTCCACCACACACTCCACCAATTCCCAGGATAAAGAAGGGGACACAGGTGGAGGAGGAGCAGGAGCGGCAACATCAACAGACCTCAAACCCCTCCTCGACACCCTAACCGGCGACTCGCTAAAAACCCTCCAAACCGCCCGTTTTGTAATAGGCGACTACATCTCCGTAGCCATCTTCCCCCCGCTCCCAGACGGTTCCGTCGCCGCTGCACCACCGCCTGCTTTCCATTCTTCCTCTCGCGGCCCCCCATCCTCCTCGTACAACCAGGGTTCTTCAAACACAAATACATATAACGCAATTGGAGGTAATGGGAATAGTATACGGCTTGGTCGCGAAAATGGAAGCGGCGGACGGCCTGATTTCGGAGGCCCTCGGGGCAGCGATTTCGGCAGTCGCGGTGATGGAGGGCCACGCGGCGAATATGGTGGGTTTAGAGGCCGAGGAGGGGGTGGATTTGGGTCGAGGTTCGAGGGTGGAGGTGGGATGAGGGGAGGAGGAGGTGTGCCACCGGGGGAGTGG
>KV745433.1:0-17773 GCA_001692735.1 Lepidopterella palustris CBS 459.81
ATAATATATACTTAATAAGAGTTTATATAGCGTACCGCTATTAAAGGCCTATATATAAGATATAGCTAATAAACTACTAAAAGAGCGGGGTAGAAAGCCTATTAGTAAAAACTAGGTTAATAACTTAATTTAAGTATATACTAGAGCTTATAACCTAATAAACCTATTTATATAATTACTAGTAAGCTACCTATAAAAACCTAGTAGCTATTTAGCCTTAGTTTAAACTTATTTAAGTAATAAAGGTAAAGTATAGTATTTAAAATAAAAATATATAAAACTTTAATAAATTTAGCTTTATAATAGGTAAGATATTATTTTAACTAGTTATAATAGGCTTATAAAAGCCTAGTATATAAAAAAAACTATAGCTTAGTAATTATAAGTAGGTTACCCTAGTATAAAGCGTTAAGGTAATAAAAAAGGTAATTTTATTATTTTTTATTTTTATAGGTAAGGGTTTTATCTTTTTTTAGTTTAAAGGCCTTTCTTTTAACTAGATTATTAAAGTTAGCCCTAATAGCTAGACTAATAATAACCTAGCGCTTATTTAGCTTAAACACTTTAATATATATATAAAGCTAGTTAAAGTATATAAACTACTTATTATTAATAGCTATAAAAGCTATTACTTAGTTAATTTTTAAAATTTATTAAAAAGAAAAAATTATTACTTTTTATATACCTTTATACTTATTATACCTACTATAGCCCCTTAATATTGCCTACTTCTCGTCGTTAATATATATATATAGTAATAAGATCTTAGTCTTAGTATATAACTATATTTAATATATTAATAAATAATAATTTTTATTAGCCTTTTTAGTAGCTTTTAAAAAGGTAATTATAAAGGAAAATATCTATACTAGGTTTAGGAGTACTAGGCTTATTTTATATAATTTAAATATAGTATTATTAAAGCTTAATTTATAGCTACGTATACTAACCCCACTACCTTTAAATACTATTATATAAGAGGTAAAAATACTCTATAACGTTGGTAAAATTAGGCTTAAGTAATACTTATTTAATAGAGAATATAAAGGTGCCTAGAATTTTCTATAAGTTTTATTAATAAGTAGGTTAAGTAGTTAAGTAAAGGAGCGTAATAAATAGTATATAAAATAGTATTAATATATAAAGAAATAGCGCGCCTTAAAAGTATAATTAAAGTAGTTATAAAGTATAAAAGTTATAAACGGTAATATATATAAACTAAGAAAACTCTAATAATTAGTAAAGTAGCTAACTTAGTAACTATAAAAAAGGGTAGTTATTATAATAATAATAAGAAAGTAGTAAAGAGGGTATATATAAAGAGGTACTATAGCTATTATAGTAAGATTAAGTATAACTTCTATACCTATAAGGTAAAGATAAAGAATATAAATAATAGTAAAGCTTCTAAATAATTATATACTATTCGATATAATACTATAAATTATTATAGTATTACGCGATATTACTATATAGGCGTAGTAATATAATAGGGCTACTAACTTACTTAGAGAACTAACTTACTTATAAAATATATTATAACTTTCTTTTATATAACTTTTTTCTATACTACTAGTACTACGCCCTAGCTAATATCTAACTAGGAAATTATATACTACTTTAGTAAGCCTTTAAAAATACTATAAATTAATCTTTTAGCTTACTCTTAATTATCTACACCTATAAATTTATATTACTACTACGCTTACTTATTACCTAGTATAAATTTATTTAATAATACGCCTTTTAAAGCTTTATAAAAGAAAGGGACGACTCTTTAATTACTATATAACTACTATACTATAGAATTTTCTATTATTTAATAGATTTTAAATAGTTATATATTATTTACCTTATAAAGCTTTAGTTTTAAAAGAAAGCTTTATTATATTTTAGTTGTATAATATACTATAGAGCTTTACTTATTCTTTACGCACTATATATAGCTTTACTTTACTTATTTTCTACGTACTATATATAGCTTTACTTTACTTATTCTCTATACCTTTTCTACTTATATAGTATTAAAATTAATATAACTATTATTCTAGTCTTTTTAAAGTAGCTAATTTATAATAAATTCTTATTTTTATTCAAATCTTAGCTAAATCTAGTTACTTGAGCCCAACTCTGGTTGCTCGCAATTTAACATAGAATCTTGAGATTTAACTGCTCGGGCCCACTAGATTTTGCCTCCCAAAACGCCGATGTTACTATTGCGCAAATTTCTAGTAGAGCACTATATTTACTAAATCTTAACCTAATTGAACACCTTTAGTGGACTTTAAAAAGGATGGTCCATAAGCTACACCCTAAGTTAGTGACAATTAGGAACTCTGTAGAGAATAGGAGAGGTTCTGTAAGGCGTTGAAGGAGGCATGGCGTTGTATCCCTAATGTCACCGTGACACCTAATTTATTAATTCGGAAGCTTATATACTCTATACCGCACCGCGTTACAGCTCTACGGCGTGCGCGAGGTTATTAAACAAAATATCAGACTCTTGCGATTAAAAAAAACCCTTAGTTATGTATTTGCGACTTATGGTTGTATAGTTATTGATGGGGGAGGGGTGGGTGCTGAAATGTTGAATCTCGTATTCGCTTGCTTGCGAACTAGACTTTAGTCCGCTATATGCTGCGCCTCGGCCGCCCACCTTAACCCCAACATCTCAACAATCGCTGCCCACCATCTTCCATGGCCGCGGCCTGCATAACTCCACCGGGCTGTGGGTTGACGTCAAACGCTGGAAGCCCGAATGTAAACCTGACCGACATGCCCGGCTTCGGGAAAGACCCCGAGCCGCTTAGGCGAAACCAACTCCCCGGAGTATCTTCGATACATTTTCGGTCACTAATATATAAAAATTTCTCGTTATCAGCATCGGGTTATGCATGAACATAGTGACGTAAGGCTACGCTCCGTAATGCAACCCCAATGCGATCCTAAATGTTTTCTTTTTATCAAACACCTCCAGCAACCCAAAATCTCTCTTGCTGCTTGGATCGTTTAACCCCCAAGAGACGTACCGTAGGGTCTTGTGTATTCCCACATTATTGATTTTGAAATAGAATCTATATTCCGTATTATTTACGCAACTAGTTTTAATATTATATATAACTACTAACTATTTATCTAAATCTTTATAGTAATAATAACTCTTAACTTTAATAACTATAAAAAGACTATTATAAAACTAAACTATATAGTATATATAAATTTTAAAAGTCTAAACTTAAAATCTTTTTAAATATTAGCTAATTTCTATAAAAAATTTCTTAATACTATTAAAAAAGAGTTAAAATAAATATATAAATAGATAGCTAGTTAAATTTTTACGAATAGGTTAAAAACACTAGAAAGGTAATTTCTAGTCTAGTAATTACTAGGAGATTATACATAGAAATCTACTAGCTTTATTTTATAGCTTTACTTTTTTTTGAAGTTACGTATCTAAGCGGGATTGAGTAGTAATACTATTGGGTTCTAATTTGCTTCGGGTGTGTTCGTACGACTAGTATAGTCGTACTCTTATTTCGCCATAAAACTCAACGTGTACTTATTTTCTTGGAATGGACTTTGTTAGCATCTTCTCCCGCTTAAATGTCAACTCCAGGAATATTGGTTGTAACTAGTACTGTTGTTAAACCTTTTTAGTCATCCGAAACCGCACTCCGAAAATTTCGAGGCGCATTTCTATCCGAAAAAATGACCTCTGCTAGAACGGAATTACCAACTTCATCTATATCAATAACTCTCGGGACTTTACAGACAGCAAGTCATCGGTAAAATCCTTCGGTGTTTCTGATCATTGGCGTCTCTTATATATGACACCTCCGATAATGTCGCTGATTATAAATAAGTCGATAGGCAGCACAATTCTCCAGGTGTTACCGTGACAAGTACGATGGCTTTTCGCTTAACTTACAGTTTCACAGTATTACTTTGACAGTGGGCCTTTCCACATGCATACCCGCGGCCTTCCTTGTATCCCCGCGCTCCCCGCATTTTCGTATGGCTAAGGGATGCGGGGATAAGGCGGCGGGACCGCTGGTCGATACATACTCCAACTAGTACTCCTTTATGATTCTCCTTGATCAAGATTCACATTACATCCCGACTTCAAGCTAAACTTCTGCTAGCACTCAAGAATCTGAATTCTGTCGTCTCAACGATATGCAATTCATCTGCTGGACTTGAGCCCAGAAACGTATTGGCAGCGCACAGTTTTCCGCGCGATCAGATGTTGCGTCGGCTCTGTGAATGTGGACGTTAATCTTCTATTTTCAACGGACATCCGCGTACAGTACAGGTGAACCGTGTATATCTCGATGGCGTGCGAGAACTGTCGTTTGAAGAAGCTCAAATGTGAGTAGGCGTTCTCTCTGCCCATTATTGATGCTTTATAGCTGATTTTGATACAGGCGATAAGGAAAGGCCAAGTTGTGGACGATGTAGAGTACGACACATACGAATATTTCATGTTGTCTGAACTGCACATGGCAAGCTGAATTTACTGATAAATTCGATTTGCAGAGGCGGGACCTTCAATGCGATTATATTGGGGAGAGAGGGCAACTTAGGAAATTGCACAACACTGGTATGCTTCCAACTTTCCAGCTTTGCTTTTTAAAAAAATTCCTAGCCTTGCGGGCTCTTTTTCGCCATTCAACCCAGTCTCATGGGATATCGGAACGCTTCATGCCTTTGGTCTCAACTATGGGCGCCATGTTGAATTGATTGTTTGGAGTCTCCTACTTGCGCTTCTCTGACACCAAGGATACCAGGTCCACAAATCGAGAAAAGGCTTCACAGAATGGAGTCTTTACTTCAGAGTTTGCAAAGCGACACTGATATTGCCGTCATAAATTGGTGTCCTATCGGAACTCCATTGCCATGCTTTACCTCAGAAGTGGCGACTCAGCATTTAAATACGAACCAGATGCCGCTGCATGACTATGACAGGACCACCAATGCAACCGATATCCGCTCAAAAGTCAAGGACTTTTCGGCCTTGAATATGACAGCCCCTGGTGACTCGACTGGCTTTTCCGAATTGGAACATTCAAATTTAGACCTCGGGGAATATAGAGAATTTCATTCTCATCAGAAGAAAAGCGAGCGTCCCAAAAATCGGTTCGATTTACTAGATGATATCCTCTCAGGCAATGACGGGAGCGTCACGCAGGAAAATAATGCCGCAGTTTGGGTGAGAACGCCTGTAAGCTCGACCCGATAATAATTACTTGCGCGATAATTATTTTGAGAGATTGCTTATTATGTTTATTCGCAGGATGGAGATGAATACACTGGTCCCTCCTCAGGCATATCCCTGCTCTCTGATACTGGTTTGGACTGGATTCGGAAGGCTTTCAACGGATCCCAAGACATGTGCAATGTTTTAAAGAGTGTGAATATGGACGTCGCCAGCCATTTGCAAATGCCAAAATGCATTCCCGCAAACCCCTGGGCATCTAATGCTTGGGATGTATCACCGAAACCATTCCCTCCACACGAAGTAATGTGGGAATACGTCGACGGTAAGATTTGAAATGTCTTTCCCGCTATGAAATGAGCCGCTGACTTGCTCTCGAGCAGCATATTTCAGAACCGTGCAGTGGTAATGTTGCCTCACGTTTGCATTGAAAAGCAGCTTACTTGTGCTAACCATTGAGTACAGCATTTTTCCTGTCTTACACCGACCAGTATTTGAAGAGCGGCTATCTAATTATCTTCGAGATTACTATCCTTTTGATCCTGCATGGTCTGCATTGCTCAACGCAGTCTTGGCTTCTGGATGCAGAGCAATGTTATCATCCGAAACCCCGACAGCGTTTGAACGTTCTAGCCAGGAGGCTTGGGGCTACTTTCTGAATGCCATCAATTTAATTGCTCAGATGGTGTACAAACCAACAAGTGTAGCGGTAGTACAGGCGCTTGCTGTCATGGTAAATGCCCGGCCTGTGCTCCTTATTTTGCTTGAGACTAACGTTCCGCCCGATAGACCGTCTACGCGCAAGGGCTATCAAGTCCACAGCGGCTTGAGTACAATTTTTGCACCCTCGCAGTACATGTCGCTCAAGGGCTTGGAATGCATCGACAACCCTTGGCAAGTTGGAACCTCCCAGATCACGAGATTCAAGAACGAAACCGCCTCTTCTGGACTATATATACCTTAGATAAGACTATTTCCTTGCGCTCCGGTCGACCCTCGGTGAGTACCTTACGCTCCATTGCCCATCCTAATCTAACCCCGTTTTCAAAACCAGGCTATCGATGACGATGAAATTAGCTGCATATTTCCACAAGGTGTTATCACCGTCCAGGACGGCGCACCGGTCTGTCAGGGTTGGGGTGTTGAATGTGAAGTTTTTGACTTTTTCCTCATTGCTGCACGCTATGCAAGAATATGCGGTAACATTGCCAGACAATTGTACTCCGCCTCAGCTCTTCATCATCCATCGGAAGATTTACTACCGATCGCAGAGGAACTTGAAAATGACCTAGATCGTTGGCGTGCTGGTATACCCGAGGCATTCAGACCAGGCGGAGACTTCCGACCCTCAAAGTTGCCCAGCGGATTTCCATTCATTCAAGTCTTAGTGCTACATTTCGGATACCATGATGCCGTATGTGCGATATCCCGAAGATTCAGCTCAATGTTTGTCCATTATGAACAACAGCCACTTCCGGAGCCTGCCGTGCGGGTGATGCGTATGAAGTGTATGGCGGCATCGAGGTCGACGATCTTGCTCATCAAGCATCTCGATATTGAAAGCTACTATCCAGGATGGTATGTAGCCATATGATCGACGTGGTACAAAAAAATCCGACTCTCTAACCACATCCCAGGATGCTTTTCTACTATCCTACCACTGCGTTGATTGCCCTTTTTATCGGCGTCGTTTCATACCCGGAGGTGGATAGCGCCAACAACGACATCGCTCTGATGCACGTCGTAATCGGCCATTTAGGGCGGCTTGAGTTCATAACTGCTGGGGGCACTGCTTTCAACAAGATTGGGGAACTTGTAAGGCTGGCACGAAAAATTGTACAAGAAAACCGTACCAGTGTCTTCCCTGGTGGGTTCCAAGTTTCTCATGCCACGTATAATTCAGACACTGACGCAAAATTAGAGCTACCATTTCAGTCACCAGAAGCGGTATGTTAATTCCATTGATCTTCATCCTGACTCGTCCGGTCGTCTTCAAAGCATTCGACAGGTATAGCAAGCAGCTTGCCTTGACTTCTGGCCACCGCCTTTGGTGCCCTTGCGTATTGCGATGCTATAAATCGGTTAAATTAGCCTCACTGGTGTAACGCAGAGACTTCTTTGACAATGATTGATCATATTTCGCCTGCAAGAAGCTTGCTAATGAAATCCGCAGTCCCAGGGGTCCCAGAAAATTTCTATTGAGCAGTTTCAGGCGCCATCGCCGCATCAGAGAGAAATCCAGGGCACTCCGAAGAATGGTGGATCTGACTTGGAATGCGTTCATTCCGTCATGGGTCCCCAGACTTCTCTGTTACTTGTTCCGAGTGTAACACCACCTCAGCAAACAGACAATCAGCAAAAAGCAAAGAACACCTCCGATTGCCTCGGGGCGAATGATATAGATATGGAATCGTTCCAACTACCTAATCCTCAACGGTCCGGCAATGAGACATTAGATGATCTACACTTATCATCAATGCAGTGGCCATCTGAGCACCAATTGTTTGGATTTTCGGATTGGACTTTCGAGTCTTTAAACTATGCACTTGAAAGTTTCCGGCATCACAAATCTTAAAATACATTCTTCCTCTAGAATTCCTTTTTATTTGGGCGCAGTCAGGGTTTAATCACTTTTCTTTGTTGCGGGATCAATATCTGGGGAAGCAATGCGGGGTGTAGGCTTGGATTTGCCCTCCGAAGCCGAACCCGCTTACGGTACCCAGTCCGTTTAGAGGCTTGAGAAGGAATGTGTCTCACTTTTCAGTGTCTATATACCTCTTACTAGCATTGTACAATAAGTAGGCCATCGTGTTTTATCTCGTTCTACACGTAGAGATTACCCACCCCAACAACCCCGTATATTACTTTCGTAGAACTGCTAGTCTGCTCCAACTCTCCTACAATATCTCAAACCCCCTTCAATATGATGGACAGCAAATTATTCAGGGTCACCGGCGCCGCATCTGGCATCGGCCAAGCCACTGCCATTCGCCTGGCAGAACTTGGCGCCGCTGGCATTGCCATCAGCGATGTCAACGAAGAAGGTCTGAAGAAGACGGAAGATATGTATAAGTGAATTCTCAGTCAAAGTGTAACAAGGCACTTTTGGGGCAACTAACCAAGTTTCTTAGGTGTCCGCTGCGGCAAGAGTAACGCCCGAATCACCAGCCGCAAAATCGACATCAGCGATGCCGACGCCGTAGAACGCTGGACAGCGAACACTGTGACCGAGTTTGGGAAGCTCGATGGCGCAGCCAATGTGGCTGGGATAGCTGGTGGTGATGGTGATACTACTGCGGCAACGATTGTACTACCGTTTCGTTTCCTCTCTTCTCCCCTCCCCTTCCCCCCTCCCCTTCCTAACTACCCCAATCACTATAACTGCAAAAGCCACTACTCACGCGAATACACTGCTGATTCATGATTCTATGGCAAGGAAAACACTGACTGAGATCGCCTGCTAAGCATTAATCTCAGCGGCGTCATGTACTGCATGCGCGCACGGCTATCCCACATGACACAGCCCGGTGGCTCCATCGTGAACGTATCCAGCGTATCTGGTATCCGCGGTCTAGCGAAGAGCGCGCCGTATAGCGCTAGTAAATATGGCGTTATTAGGTTGACGAAGTCTGCGGCTGCGGAGTTTGGTAGCGTGGAGGTGCGAATTAATGCCGTTTTGCCGTAAGTCTGGGAATCTACTATCTTCTGGGACGTCTTGGGATATAAAGATTCGGACTTTCTTGTACGAGAAGCTCTCTGCTGATTGGGGAGATGCAGAGGCCCGATCGATACAAAAATCTTCCGCGATGGCGAGAAGAAGGGCTTGTTTAATGCGGATATTATGGGCGGCGCGACTGTGCTCGGGCGGATGGGCACGGCGGAGGAAGTGGCGAAGGTGATGTGTTTTCTGCTGAGTGATGATGCTTCTTATGTGACAGGTGGTGAGTTTTGAGCACACAAAATCCTGCCCTCCTATCTATGTAGGCAAAATCAAAACTTTACCCCCTAAAACCACTCTATCCTTATCTCCCGTACCAAAACCAGCCCACTACCATCGCCACCCCTCCCACCACCACACCAGCCCACCCTAAGCTATCCCATCTAACCTTCGTTGCATTCATCTCATACCGCGAACTCGGCAGCACCGGAGGTGCAGGAGGTTCAAAGTCGCCTGGCTGAGATCGACGTCAATTAGCTCTCATCCTACAACACCACGCCCTGAGACGCCTAACCCGGCCTCTTCAATACAGAAATATTCAACCTACCCTGCGCCGTAGAGTCCCAACTTTTAAGTCCTTCAGAATCTCGCGCGCATTTTCACTGTGCGGATTCCATTCGAACGCCTCAGTCGCGTCTTGGCCGGCTTGTTGGAGAAGTCGGAATACACCACCTCTGCCAGGCGGTGTTAGTAGTGTGCGGGTTGGGCTGTGAGGTTGGGGTTGAGGGAGAGAGGGATGGAGGGGGCGGTTTTGCGGGCGCAGTGCCGGTGGTAGATACTAGAGAGGAGGAGGTAATGGAAATCGTACGGATGCTCGTTTTTAAATTCTGTGACATCATAGATATTATCTCTAATGACGATAAAGAGGTCATCTATCGTATTGTGCAGGGCGACCTCGGCGTACGTGAGGGGAGTTTTGAGGAGATTCACCATCTTGACTAAATAGGCCTTGGGAAATTGCTAGGTGATAAGGTGATGATTTTGCCTCCTTTGATTTTTAGAAGCTATTCAAGAGAGTAGGGAATTAGGGAGACGTGGGTAATATATGGTCACGTGACAGATGAGAAAGTTTGTTCAGTAGGTCAAACTTTCCTTGTCTTTCTGTCTTTCCACTACTCCTCGCCGGGTTAAAACTCCTTCTCTCCAACCTTCACGTGGATGGCTTCACTCTTCCCCGCATTATTTGTTGCTAGGAGCATTTCAAAACTGCCGCTCGGCTTCGGATCTCGTCCCCGAACGCGAGAAGACTTCGGGGTCAATTGCGAGACCGCGCAATGCGTACACACTATCTTTCGCCTCCGTTACAACCTGGAAAGGGCATAAGCGTTTTTATTTCCGAGCCGAAGCGTTCTCGGGGTCATGGGGCCTTCAGTGCACTGCAAAGTTTAGCACGGGATCACTGAAGCTGCGAGGACATGTCTGCGATTGGACATCAACAATATCTCTGCTCTGGTGAATCTTTATATAATCACCCATAATCAGGATTGTAGGCCCTTTAATATCTCTAACACGGAGTCCCACGCATCGAAACTATCTTCCCGTACCTCTAGAATAAACGTCTTCCAACCATGTCTGAGACCCAAACGCACGCAATGGCCTACACCAAAACCCTAGCCGTCGTCGCCGCACTCGCCCTCTACGGTATCTACCGCCTATCACAACTAGGTAAGCGTGACCCACGCATGCCTAAAGGCCCACCCACAATGCCAATTTTGGGCAACATGCACCAAATCTCTACCACAGGAATCTATCGCCAATTCAAAGACTGGGCCAAAGAGTACGGCGGAATCTTCTCTCTGAAGTTTGGCTCCGGAAACGCCATCGTCCTATGCGACAGAAAGGCCATCCACGAACTCCTGGATAAGAAAGGCCTCTTGTACTCCGAACGACCCATCACCTACGTCGGCAACATTGTGACTGGTGGAGATCACATGATCATTTCGAGCAACGATATGGTCTTCCGCGAAAAGAGAAAGATAGCAACACACAACTTCGCGCCCCGCATGCTTGATGCAAAACATGTCCACGTTCAGGAGGCCGAGGCTACCGTTCTGCTCAATGGTATGTTGCAAGCGCCTGACGATATGTTCAACCACGTTCGTCGATACACGGCGTCTGTTGCTTCCATTCTTACGTTCGGCCAACGAGCTCCGACGTATGACAGTTGGTGGGGCCACAATGTATATGAGATCCTCGAAGGCTTACTAGAGGCTATGGAACCTGGCGCGAATCCTCCGGTCGACGAGTATCCAATTTTGCAGTATCTCCCGAAGCGCTTCTTTTTTTGGAAAAGGCGGGCATGGGCTGCGAGGGAAGCTCTCGATAGCAGCTGGACCAAAGGACGAGCTGTTGTGGAAGCACGAAGGGCAAAGGGTATTAAAAGAGATTGCATCGCCGACACTTTGCTGGATGAGTACGAGGCTAAGGGCTGGCCGATGACACAGCACGCTTTCAATAATCTGCTTGGAGAGCTCGTGGAGGCTGGCGCTGATACGACTGCTTCGCAGATCTTGACTCTGATGCTTGCCTTTGCGAAGCACCCTCACGTTGTCAAGAAGGCACAAAAGGAGATCGATGCTGTTTGCGGACCGGGGCGACCTCCGACGTGGGCTGATTTCAAAGATCTGCCGTACATCAATTGCATCGTTAAGGAGGGACTTAGGTGGAGACCTGTGTAAGTTGCGCTTTTTTGCTGGGAGGAAAGTGCTTTGCTGATTCCAGGCTTGCAGTGCTACAACTGCTCTTCCACATAGGAATAAAGAAGGTTAGTGCTTATATTTGTGTGTGAAAATTAGTGGGTATATTCGCTGATGATGCTGCTGTAGACGACGTGTACAATGGAATGCTCATCCCAAAGAACTCGACAATCTTCATTCCAGTTTGGGCATTGCACATGGACGAAAAGCTGTATCCAGAACCAGATACTTTCAACCCAGACCGGTTCCTCAACCACCCGAAGTTGGCAAATGACTACGCCGGAAGTCCCGATTGGAATCAAAGAGATCACTACGGTTACGGTAGGTATTGGTGTCTTACTTTGGCATAGCTGGCTGTATAGCGTCCATTCTGACAATTGTAACTTCTAGGCGCTGGGCGTCGGTTGTGTCCAGGAATTCACTTTGCGGAGCGGAACCAATGGCGGATTGCGGCAAAAATCCTATGGGCATTCGACATACTTGAGCCTCTGGATCCAGTTACCGGGGAAATTCAACCACTAGATACCAATCATTACGCTCCCGGTCTTCTCATGACACCACTACCATTCAAGGTGAGATTGGTTCCGAGAAGCCCTGAACACGAAGCAACCATCAAGAGCGAGCTTGACGCTGCGTTGGAGTTTCTGTCGCCGTGGGAATAGCAATTTCGGAGGGTGCAGTTATAGCAGTCTAACTGTACGAAATATTCCTCTATAATGATAAATGACGAAGGAAATGCGGAAGCAAAATGAAAGAAATGTTTATGTAATAGAATGCTTGATTGAGTCCGAAAATTACATGCACGAAATTCGTCCGACATGCAACCCAGATCTTGATCCTTGTTGTGGATATCGAAGATTTCGGACTTTGTAAATGCGAAGAATTCGGGAAGCTGCTCCAAACCCGAGTTCGGCTCCGAACCTGACTCGTTTTGGTTGCTTTTGCAGCAAGACTCCACTTTGAACTCTCCCTGAGCAATCTCCAGGAGTATTAAAATGTGTTGAAAGATCATCCGACAGTTTTTGTGGCAATCTTCACACAAAGACCTCTTTTTCGTGGCGAAGAGCTGCTCTAACCGCAAGATTTTGTAAATCGTATAAAACATTTCGACGCAAAATACCAACCCCGCGCCCTCAATCACTCTCATGGCACTTATCACGAAAAAGAAAGAGCTCACATGGGATGAGCTCAGAGAATACTGAAAGGCAAGTCACACACGGCTTGTCGCGCCTTGAAATATCGCCAGATGGGGTAGAGTCGCTTTCGTCGCACCAAAATAGAACGAGAGTCTTTTAATGTCGAACTGCCCGAGCAGTTTGGTTCCAGAGTTCGAATTGTCTTCCTTATCTATTATTTCTGCGAAAAGCAGAGCCTATATATACTAAGAGAATATGGCAGAGGACAGTCTAGAAGAGGTAGCAAAGGACAATTACAAATGTAAGGCAAAGAACCTGCTAGAAGCTCCTAGGTAGTTTAACACTAGGCCACTGTAGATCAGTGCCAGTTCGACAGTTAACTAAGATTTTAGCCTTCGTATCACCACTTTCGACCATTCGTGTGTCAGGAGCAGTTCAAGGGCTCTCACGAACTGTACATAGGCCCGCTCATAGCCTCAATGCAAACGGCAGATATTTCCTTTTCCTTTCGCTGTACAGTCACGAACCTTCGTTGCTCGTGTTTGAAATTCCTGCTCAACTATTTCATGCACGACAGATCCATCTTAGCAGGGAGTCGAACGCGTTGATAAACGGCGACTCAGCCGGTGTCCTTGACTCCGAGAGCAATAAGGGCGGCGTGAAGGTGACATTGCGATTGCATATTGGAGCTCGAACTCCCTTCATTCAAGACTCGGGTTGATATGTTGAAAGACCCGTATTATGCGGACGTGGTAATACATGACGAGCGAAAGTTTTTCGACACGAAAGATATTGTCATCGGTATAGGGTCGAGTGTTGATCCAGTTGAGAATGGAAGGTCGTGCATGTAGGAGTAAACCAACCTTCCACTGTCTCGATCAAGCCCTCCAGACGACCTCCAGCGAGAATAATTGAATATGGACAACATGTGAGCTCGGCAACGGGCCCATATTACGGTCGAAACAAACCTAGGCCAGATGACATACCTTCAACCCATTTTCCATGCTCTTTTTGGTGTTTAAGTCCTCTCTATGCATCATACTATGCACGTGGTATTACCTGACGAACAAAATACTAATCCTAGTTTCCTGGCAGCTGCGGAATTGGAAGACTTGTGGGTTTATACCAGTTGGCTCTTTTCTGAGAACCTTTCTAATGCCCGAGCTCGCAAATGCAGTTTCCATCGGCACAGTTGGAACATCAAGGACTGTCATCGTGTCGGCTGGAGAATTTAGCCCTCGTATTCGTCCTATCCTGTACTGGTGGGTGGGGGTGTTCCCCCCCACCCCCTGGTGACCGTCCCTATATATACTGTCACCTTCGTAACAATACAATCCTCAGACTTCTCTACCTCAATTTTCCAGCTTAAACGTCCAGTAATTCGGCGTATTGGCACTAAATTTGGCAGTGGATTCGGCATTTTGTGATAGACATATAACGGTATTGAAAGCTATTGGCACTGCACATTGCCACACAAGAAGGGAGGGCGGCGGACTCGCACCGGCCGCACCCTTGTTAAGGGGTTTATAATTTTCGGAGTGGATGAAGAGAGACTCTGGGGTAGCCGTTGTTGCTATGGGTATTGTAGTATTTGATACGGGCCGTGCGGAGTGCGCTACGAGGTTTCGAGCCGAAGCCTCCAGCTAGGACAGGATTAGGGATGCCAACCCAAGCACCGGACCGGAATCCGCTGCGGGAAGCAAAACGGGATGATGGATAGCCAGGTCAAAGTCATCATTGGCCGGTAAATCAACGTGATATGCTGGAGACCCAAAGATCGCTTCACGGATATTCATACTAAGCAAGGGGTGAATGAAGAGAGACTGATAAGACAAGTGTGGGACTGATTTGGAGAGAATCACATTGTTCACCCAGCTGCGCATGGATGTTGAAGTCATTATTATTGAACCCTTTAAAAAGCTTTACCACCTTCCAATATTGTTTCCTCATCATTATTTTGCAGTATTCAAAAAGAGGTTCCGTGGCAGTCGTTGTGATGTTCGGTGTTTACCCGATCGTGTCCCACATAGCATACATCAACAGCTCCTCTCCCATAGTATGGCCGCCATAGCTTCTTCCTCTCTCTCCTCTCTCTCCCTCGATCGAATTCAAGACCTCTCCCAATCTGTCGAACTGCCAGAGCAGTTCGATTTGGGAGCTCGAAATTGTCTTCCTTGTCTTGCTATCTAAGAGGTTCAGGTACCTTATATACACGAGAGTTGCTTGCTAGTTCCGTTTCTGCCTGTAGCGTTGCCTGCTGTAGCGCAGCCTCCATCAGTCAACAGTGAGGTCGCCTACACTAAGGGCAGGCAGCAAAGGAGATAGAAGTTTCCAGTAACTGCGAGTTCAACACAATCCAGGACTCACCGTATCGCTGTTCTGCCCACCCACTCCCCCAAAATCGCCAGCAATCACAGCTCCACGACCGCTAAAGCAACCCCGGCAACATGGATAACGGCAATCCCCTGCGCAGCTCCAGCCCAAACAAGAGACGGCGCAAAGAGGATGATTCCCTCCCCAGACAAAGTGCGTTGCGCACTGGTATTGTCCTGACCGCAACAGGCAGCGCAAAGCAGACTTCCAGCTCAAATCGCCATCTTACAGATCTGCGGTCCGCTCGACTCTCAATTTCACTCTCACCTATAACTATCGCCCCCAAGCCACTGTCGGGCGATGCCATAACACGCCTTAGGCGGTTAAGGAAGCGACTATGCAGTGCTCTCATGGGTGGCCTCATTCCAGGAGGTCTGAAGAACGCGATTAAACAGGACCCAGACTTTCGTCTGTCCGTATCCATAGAGCCCATTAACAATGAGGCCTACAATCACAAGGGTAAGCGCACACCGGTCGACTTTGCGCTCATCAACACCACACAACAGGTAAAGCGAATATTCCAGGGCGCCACTCTCTGCACACAGTTCAAAGGGGACGAGAATGCGTAGTACTTCAGCATCGCCTGCTCACTTATTGAGCTTGCCATCAAGCTTCACGGCAAGGACAAGTAACGGCCTGAGAGCGTGCGAGTTGTACTCTCCTCGTATGCCTTCGCCGTTAAACTCGCAGGAAATCCCAAGGTACAAAACCCCTGTGCCTCTCCCGCATATCCGACCACTCCAATCCGAATAAGGAACGCCATCTCTTCCGCAATACCGCTTTCTGCTTCTCGTACCCTGCTTTTCGCGCTCAAGTTCAGCGGCTTGCATCTTATTGTAACCTCCAAGTAGTCTCTATGATTGGCTCTGCCTCCGCCAATAACAACCTCTGCAGTGATAACATGAACCTCTCCAGTACCATTACTGGTCTCTACCAAACTTAGCGCGGCTAATTGTTAGACTCTGTGCCGGACCAGGTTGCCTGGCTTCAGACCAGGTTAATGGGCATAAAGGATCACGCTACCAGCCTCGGTCATCACCTCGACTGGAAGAATGTGGCGGTCATTGCGGTCTTAAAGCAGGTGTAGGGAACTCAACCGGAAAAGGGAGAAGAGACATGAGGGGGAGAGGTAGAGTAGATTGATTAGAATGCGTATCTAGTTTGTTGAAAGGTTTAAGAGGCAGCGAGGGACAAAGTGCCGATATAAAGGTTAGCGGTCGCAACAGCACTTAAGATGCTGCTAAATTGTACCCGCCCCAAGTCTTTCGTTTGAGGCAAGAGCTGCCGGCTTTAACGTCACCTTCTGAGCACACGCGCTTCTGGTGTACAAAACATAACTGCGTATAAGGGAGAAAATCAGTTGACAAATGTTGAGCGTGAAATTGTGAGTAGATGAATGGTTTTGGTTGGGATTGAGACGGCGTTGCCGGGGTGTAGCGATAATAGAGATTTTCGTTGTGGTGCATGAGGGCAGTGGCAGACGGCGGAAAGTCTCATTTGAAACGTCCAGAGGAAACATGAAGTCCGAAAGGCGCACTCAAATAAATTCATTCTTTCTTGTACTTCCATACTCTGTCGCAGGCAAATCTTCGCGGCAGCACTTATGTTGATACAACTTCAAAAATAGCTCAGAATCAGGATGGCATGTGTTAAGTATTATTATGTTATTAGCGCAAGGAAACTGTAAAGTTGCTACCCTTTTAACACCCAGTAATCCTGACTACAATACTTGCACAGAAAGTTCAAAGGGGCCTGTTTGCTATGTCTGTGTTCTAGAGAGGAAACCCGATATTGTTGCAACCTACACCCTCGAAGCATCCGCGATCCTATAGCGAATAAACACTAAGAGGGTTTATACTCAGCGTTAACAATACATAAACCCCAATCCTTTGCCCCAGCAGTTCCATCTCTCTCTGCCGCTACTCGATCAACACCCGGTCCACCGTCTCATATCCATCCTCATTAACGTGGGTCATACGGGCAAGCTGAATAGCAACTTGACAAAGCATAGCCCGGCACTGCCTACAATCCTTCCACATGTCGCCGTCGAGTAGATGCTTGGCACGATTGGGGCATACGCCGCTTTCACTCTCCATGGTATTTTCTGATTCCGTGAAATGACTTCCTTCCTCGCATGGTTCAGAGATAGCTTCCTGGAATGGTTTAGAGATAGCCTCCACCTCACATTCGGGGTAACTGATTTCGCAGACAGGAGATGATGGACGATGATCTGGTTCAAGATAATCTGGCTCAGGGTAGTCAAATTCAGGAGCCGGTCCAAGGTCATACGTAAGTGAATCATCGGCGGGTTCTTCTGCAGCGGGTTCTTCTGGAGGGGGTTCTTCTGCAAGGGGTTCTTCTGGAGGGGGTTCTTCTGGAGTGGGTTCTTCTGCAAGGGGTTCTTCTGCAAGGGGTTCTTCTGCAAGGGGTTCTTCTGCAAGGGGTTCTTCTGCAGGGGATTCTTCTGGAGGAGCATGGTCGGTGGGATATTCGTTGGCAGGGGCTTCTCCAGATGGGCCATCTTTGGCGCTGTGGACAGACTCTTCTGGAGCTGTCTGTATGCTATCTGATTTGTCGTTGAGTATGCGTGAGACCATGGGGGTGTGGAGCTCAACGACGCATTTGACCAGGATCT